>CM019161.1:4419427-4672173 GCA_009733165.1 Naja naja
AATGGGGGAAGAAGAAGAAGAAGAAGAAGAAGAAGAAACAACTGTCTCATCTCCAGGAAAAGGGGAAGGGGATGGAGAAAGATGGAGAAGAAAAAAGAGAAAAAGGAAGAGAAGGAGAAGCTGACTCAACTGGAGGAGGGAGGAGGAGGAGGAGGAGGAAGGAGGGAGGGAAGAGGAGGGAGGAGGAGAACTATGGGAGGTTGGGGAACTATGGAATCCCAGCAACCCTGAAAGACTGGAGCACATTAAAAAAAAAGCTTCTAAAGGCAGACTCCTTGAGCAGAATTTGCAAGGGCAGGTGCCTGTGAAACGGGCTGCAGGAAAGCGAGATCACTATGCCAGAAGATCCATCAAATGGGAAAAATGAAGTGTAATTGCAGCCTGTCCTTCTAACTCCTCGTTGCTTCAGTCAGTGCAAGTCCAGCATCCGTGAGAGTGCACTATGTCTAAACCTGCAAGGAAGCATGAGTGTGTGTTTTGTAAGCAATGACCTCATTGCCATTGTTCCTGCAACCGGGGCATGTGATGAAATTGTGCCTGAGCCAATTATGCAACTCTTCTTTCAAATTCCACTATAACAATTGTGGTATTGTGCTTTAGAGTGGCTTGGCCCGGCTTGTAAGTAAGAACATCACCTGTCATTCAGCATTATCCCTTCCCAACTTAAGTACTATTCTAAATTGGTTTGTACTACACAATCTTCCTGACAACTTAGTTATGGAGAAGAAAATTCATGCTGTAACAAAGTACACAATGCAGCCTTATGAAGCCGAACAAGAGTTCTAAGCATGTCCTGGCTTCACCTTTGAAAATAATGTCCTAAAAGGAGACGCAAATCCACGTGCAGACCGAACTACATTTACTACGGGTAGTCCTCGATGTAAAACAGTTCTCTTAGTGACCGTTTGAAGTTACAACGCCCCTGAATAAAGTGACATATGGCCATTTTTCACACTTACGACCATTGCTGCCTCCCCAAGGTCATGTGTTTTACGTTGAGATGCTTGACAACTGACTCACAGTTATGACAGTGGCAGTGCCCCTTTTGTGACCTTCTGACAAGCAAAATCAAAGGGGAAACCAGATTCACTTAACAATCATGTTGCTAATTTAAGAACTGCAGAGATTCACTTTGCGAGAAAAAGTCATAAAATTAGGGCAAAACTCACTTAACCAATTTGGGCTCAATTGTGGTTGTAAGTTGAGGACCACCTGTATATGTAGAAATACATATGGATCGGTGGTGGGATTCGAGTATTTTTGCCACCGGTTCAGTGGGTGTGGCTTGGTGGGTGCGCTTTGCGTGTGTGAGCAGACTTTGCGTGCACGTGCATGCCAAGGCGTTCTAACTCGCCTCCTGCAAGCCTGCACGATGCCGGTCGCTTTAGCAGCTGCTGTGCAACACCCTTCTGTGCCGCACAAAGCAGCTGCGCTTCAAATTCAGCGGATAAAAGTGAGTATGGGAGCGTGGGCGGGCAGGCGGACCCAACAGCAGAGCGGCGGACAGAACCGGTTCAGTCTCCGCTGCTGATCGCTGCTACTGGCTCGGCCGAACCGGGCCGAACCGGGAGAATACCACCACTGATATGGATGAATGCAGAAGAAGAGCAACCAAGATGATTAGGGGACTGAAGGCTAAAATGTATGATGAACGGTTGCAGGAACTGGGCCTGGCTAATCTAGTGAAGAGAAGGACCAGGGGACACAAGACAGCAGTCTTCCACTATTTGAGGGGCTGCCCCAGAGAGGAGGAAGGGGACAAGCTATTTTCCAAGACACCCGAAGGCCAGGCAAGGAATAATGGATGGAAACTGAACAAGGAAAGATTCAACCTGGAAATTAGGCAGGAATTTTCTGACAGTGAGGACCATCAAGCAATGGAACAACTTGCCTTCTGAAGTTCTGGATGCTCCAACACTGGAGGTTTTTAAGAAACGATTGAACCATTTGTTTAAAATGGTATAAGGTTTCCTGCTTCAGCTGGTAGTTGGTCTAGACCAGGGGTCACCAATTAGCAACTTTAAGACTTACGGACTTCAATTCCCAGAATTCCTCAGCCAGCTATGCTGGCTGAGGAATTCTGGGAGTTGAAGCCCACAGGTCTTAAAGTTGCCCAGGTTGGAGACCCCTGGTCGAGATGACCTCCCAGGTCCCTTCCAGCTCTGTTATTCTGTTCCTTACTGAATGTGTCCAATTAAAAATAATCCGGATAAATTCGGATATGGGATAGAAAGATGGTAAGAGGTCTGGAGGCTCAATCATACAATGAATGATGAGCAGATAAGGAAACTAGATATGTCTAGCCTACCGAAGGACAGCATTAGGGCGGACATGAAAGCAGGCTCCCAGTATTTGGAGGGCTGCCACAGACAGGAGGGGGTCAGCTTATTTTCCCCAAAGCACCAAATGGCAGGGACAAGAAGCACGGAACTTGACTCTTCCAAGGCCACTCATTGGCCCTGTCTTTTTCCTCCTTGGCATCTGCTAGGCTTCTGATTCATAGTTCTTGGACTACCATCACTCATCTGCCTGAGGAAGGAAATCTTGACCGATTTTTCCCTCTTGGCTGTGATTTGGGAGACCTTTTAATTTCATTAGGAAGTATGCTGGTATTAACCTATAAAGCCCTGCATGGCTCGGGTCCGGGGTACTTGCAGGAGCGCCTCCTACCAGCATCGAGGTCCAATCGCCCGGTACGCTCCCATGGGCAGGCCCTCCTGCGGGTGCCGTTGGCCAGACAATGTCGGTTGGTGGTCCCCCAGGGGAGGGCCTTCTCTGTGGGGGCGCCCACCCTTTGGAACCAGATACCCCTGGAGCTGCGTTTGGCCCCGGACCTGCGCTCCTTCCGTCATGATCTCAAGACTTGGCTGTTTGCACAGGCCGGCCTGGATTGAGCAGGGTTGGGGATTTTAATTTAAGGGTATTTTAATTAGATTTTATTGTAATTGGATTAGAATTAATGTGATAAATTTTGTATTTATTGTATATATATTTTTGTGTAAGCCACCCCGAGTCCCCCCGGAGATGGGGCGGCATATAAAATCCAATTAAATAAATAAAATAAAATAAATAAAGTGACTCTGGGTGACTTCGGCTGGCTGGGGAATTCTGGACTTTAAAGTCCACAGGTCTTAAAATTGCCAAGTTTGGAGATTTGAAGATTCACTGTCAAGCAGGACGGGAAAAAAATCCTCATTTTCAGGAAAGCAAAACAATGGATGAGTCATTTTGCATCCATGGTGCGTACACACACACACACGCACACACACAAAAGCAATTTCCTTCAAACACAGCTTGTTTTCTGGGGAGTTTATCAGACCCTTTCCTGCTCCTTCCGGGACAACACTGTGGAAGTAATTTCCCTCTGGCTGTTGCAGGAAGTACGCATGGCTAGTCTAGTGAAAAGTAGAATTAGGTGTGACATAATAGCAGTCTTCCAATATCGAGGAGCTGCCACAAAGGAGAGGGGGATGATGCCATCCCCCTGTTGATGCAGCCTAGGGTCGCATTGGCTTTTTTGGCAGCTGCAGCACACTGCTGGCTCAAACTTAAGTGGTGATCCACCAGGATTCCTAATCCCCTCTCACAATTAGTACTGTTGAGCCTATACTCAACAGTACTCAACAGTACTGCCTATATAGTACCTGTGCAGCCAGGGGTGGGCTTCAAAAAATTTAGCAGCTGGTTCTCTGCCTGGTTGCTGGATGGGCGTGACCATGGTGGGAATGGCCTAGCCGGCCTCCTGCACCACGGGTGGCGTTTTCACCCTCCATGGGCTCCGGAGGCTTTCCTCGAGCGCCCTGGAGGGCGAAAATGGCCTCCCCAGGCTCCAGAGGCCCTCTGGAGGCTGGAAACAGGCCTGTTCTGGAAGGCTCATTTTTCGCTCTCTCCAAGTCTCCGCCCGGGCCCTGCACTTACCTGGGATCTAAACCGGGCCATGTGGAGACTCCCGGGAGGGGAGGGGTGGGCGTGGCCAGCCAGTCATTGTAATTACCAGTTCGGCAAACCAGATGTAAAATTAACATCTGGTTCTCACAAACCGGTGTGAACCGGTAGCAGCCCACCGGTGTGTGCAGCAGAACCTTACTGTTCTCACCACTGAATTGCTGGATAGGACGCAATGCTCAAGTCCCATGATGGCGAACCTATGGCACGCGAGCCCCAGCCAAACTTACCTGCACTGCATAACTACACGGGATCATCCTCGGTTCACTGAATTTGCATAACACGGTAAGCAAGACTGAAATGGAGCTTAGCCATTTCTGATCCAGTGTGTTGTGGAAATCTAGCTGTTGTCTTCATGTATTGCATAAACTTGGCCATCCTGTTAAACAGTGGTGGGATTCAATTTTTTTTTACTACCAGTTCTGTGGGTGTGGCTTGGTGGGCGTGGCAGGGGAAGGATACTGCAAAATCTCCATTCCCTCCCCACCCCACTAACCTGCTTTCCAGCTCCATTCTCCTGTGCAGGGCAACGAAAGAAGACCCAGCCAATCAGCTGGGACTCAATGGGAGGCAGAGGAGAGATAGGGTTGGTGGGGCCAGTCAGAGGGGGCATTTGCCGGTTCTCCAAATTTCTACTACCGGTTCTCCAGAACTGGTGAGAACCTGCTGAATAACACCTCTGCTGTTAAACCATAATAGGGTTTATTTGTTGGGCACAGAATGTGGTGTGCAGGCAAAATGATTAAGCCAGGTTTCAGGGACACAGTAGCGGGATGCGTGAAGCTGGCCCCCTGAGTCGTGAAGAGGGAGGGGGTTGCTTTGACTTTTGCTGTCTTGCAAGGTTGGCTTAGAAGACCTCCAATGTTCCTGCCAACATGTTTCTCTCCTCAATTTGATTCCCACCAAAAATATGAGAAACTGGTCCCAGTTTATCTAGAGACCTTCGTTAAAATAGAATAGAGTTGGTGGGGCCTTGGAGGTCTTCTAGTCCAGCCCCCCACTCAAGCAGAAGAATTTATACTATTTCAGACAAGTGACTGTCCAGTCTCCTCTTAAAAACCTCCAGGGATGGAGAACCCACGATTTCTGGATGCAAAGCTGTTCCACTGGTTAATTGTCCTCACTGTTAGGAAGTTTCGCCTTAATTCCAGATTGCTTCTCTCTTTGATCAGTTTCCATTGTTTCTTGTCCTGCCCTCTGGTGCTTTGGAGAATAAGTTGACCCCAACTCTTCTTTGTGGCAGCCCCTCAAATACTGAAACACTGCTATCATGTCATTCCTAATTCTTCTTTTCTTTAGACTAGCCAAGACCTCCGTAAGTGGAAGGTTTCAATCTTGTTCTCCTCAGGCACGAACTGAAATTCTCACTCCTGTGCTCTGTCCTCTATCAGGTGCCACTTCCAAGTTGTTAAATTGGAGCAGATGTTTTAAGGGAGAGAAATACTTTTAATTTTTCTTTTCCCCACATTTTTAGTGGGAAAATTCAGTGCATTGATGAAGGCTAATTGGCTGGGCTAAGCAACATTTCAAATTTGATTCCAGGTATGTGCTTCAGAGCAGGGAGGACTGCAAATTGGGCATCTGTCTCAACTCTTTAAAGCAGCCATATTTCTTTCCAAGACCACATGGCAGTGGAGCTTCAGCATCCTGGGAAAAGATACAGATGTTTTTAAAAAGCTAAATAAAATCCATGCTTCTCTCCATGCTCTGGAGCACCTTATGGAAGCTGAATCCATAGATCCGCACAATCCCAGTAATCATGTCATTATTAAACACAACTAAAATTAAACTGATTTTTTTTAATTGGCTGAGCTTCACCATCCTGGGAAAAAAAAGATGCAGCTGTTTTCAAAAGTGGGATACAATCCATGTTCTTCCCTCCATGTTCCAGAGCACTTTTGGGAAGCTGAATCCACAGATTTGCCAATCTCAATAACTCTGTTGTTATTAAATACAACTAAAATTAAATTGCTTTATTTTTAATTGGCTGAGCTTCAGCATCCTAGAAAAAAAAGATGCAGCTGTTTTCAAAAGCGGGATACATACAATCCACATTTTTTCCTCCATGCTTCAGAGCACTTTTGGGAAGCTGAACCCAAAGAATTGCATAACTTTAATCGTGTTGTTATTAAACACAACTAAAATTAATTGGGATTTTTTCCCCCTTCCCTTGGCTCCACTTACTACTCTTCGGGTGTGCCCCAATACCACTCAAAGATCAAGTTCAGTCCGTGGGCATGAGAAAAAAGAAACCAGCACCCTTGCAATTCCTCCTTGCCTTCCAGTTACTGCAGGAGAAACAATGGGAAGTGAGTCACATGCAACCACATCACAGCCTCATCTGATGCCCTGGCCTGTTTCCTCCTGCTGAGTCACGGCCACAGGCCTGAAGGCACAATCAGATCACATTGGTCAGCTTGATATTCGGATTGTTTCCCAACAGGGTTTTTGCCATCTGCAACATCTTTGCCTCCGCAGGCAGCTGGCCATATTTTTAATATCAACGGCTCTGGAAAAGACTATGAAGCTCACAGGGGTCAACCGATCAATCAACCGATCAGAATAGAGCTGGAAAGGACCTTGGACAGTAGTGGGATCAGGGGTGGGATTCAACTTTTTAACAACTGTTTCTGTGGGTGTGGCTTAGTTGGTGGGCGTGCCTTGGTGGTCATGTGGCTGGGTGGACATGGCTTGGTGGTCATGTTATTGGCTGGGTGTGGCCAACTCAACATCACTCACTTCGAGGCATGCATCTCCTCGCCTGGCCTCTCATGACTGTGGGGATGCTGCAATAGTCGTAAGTGTGAAAAATGGTCATAAGTCACTTTTTTCAGTGCCATTGTAACTTTGAATGGTCACTCCACACAAGCAAAGTACCAACAAAGGAGGGGGGGAAAACTGCAGAGAAGTTCCTGAGACAGGAAGTCTAGTCCTGCCAAGAATGTAATAAGGGTTAACGAGGAGGCAGTTTCTGTAAGCAACACCAGAATGTTTCCTTCCTGCCTTCCTTACAGGATTAGCCCAGTAATTTCTTCTAACAACCGGTTCTCCCAACTGCTTAGAATGTTAACAACCGGTTCTAGAGAATAGGTGCAAACTGGTAGAATCCCACCCCTGAGTGGGACCCTACCTTAGTCGCTACCGGTTCGGTGGGTGATGGCGCGTGGGGGTGTGCACCTAACAAGCCAATCAGCTGAGAGGATGAAGAAATGAAAAGCTAAGGGTGACCCTCCCACCTTCCCATGCGCATTTCAGTCTTTTATCCTTTCAGCTGATTAGAGGCTTTCTTTTACTACCAGTTGGGCCGAACCGGTAGCAATTTTTACTACCGTTTCACCCGAACTGGGCCAAACCAGTAGCATACCATCAAGGTCCCTGCCAACATGTTTCTCTTCCCTCCCCAATTTTATTCCCATTAAAATATGAGAAACTGGTCCCAGTTCATCTAGAGACCTTTGTTAAAACAGAACAGAGCTGGAAGGACCTTGGAAGTCTTCTAGTCTAGGCCCCTGCTCAAGCAGGAGACCCTATACCATTTCAGACAAGGGACTCTCCAGTCTCTTCTTAAAAACCTCCAGTGATGGAGCACCCATGATTTCTGGAGGCAAAGCTGTTCCACTGGTTAATTGTCCTCCCTGTTAGGAAGTTTCTCCCAGGTTGACTCTCTCCTTCCATCCATTGCTTCTCATCTTGCCTTCTGATGCTTTGGAAAATAAGTTGTCCCCTCTTCTCTGTGACAGTCCCTCAAATAATGGAAAACTGCTATCATGTCGCCCCCCCCCCAATTCTTCTTTTCTCTAGAGTAGCTGTACCCAGTTCCAGCAGCCGTTCTTCATGTTTTGGTCTCCAGGGGTGGGCTTCAAAAAATTTAGCAACCGGTTCTCTGCTCAGTTGCTGGGTGGGTGTGGCCTAGTCGGCCTCCTGCACCATGGCAGGGGGAGGGAGGCGTTTTTGCCCTCCCCGGGCTCCAGAGGCTTTCCTTGAGCCTCCTGTAGGGTGAAAATGGCCTCCTTGAGCTCCAGAGGCCCCCCGGAGGCTGGAAACAGGCCCGTTTCTGGCCTCCTGGAGCCTGTGGGAGGCCTGTTTTTCACCCTCCCCGAGCATCCATGTGGGCCCTGCACTTACCTGGAATCCAAAACGGGCCATGTGGAGAGACTCCTGGGAGGGTGGGATGGGCAGGGCCAGCCAGTCGTTTCAACTACCGATTTGGCAAACTGGATGTAAAATTAATATCCGGTTCGCCCAAACTGGTGCGAACGGATAGCAGTCCATCCCTGCTCTTAATTGCCTTAGTTGCTCTTCTCTGCACTTTTTCCAAAGTCTCAACATCTTTTTTTTTTTTTGGTAATGTGGTGACCAAAACTGGATTCCTTATCCCAGGTGTGGCTTTACTAAGACTTTATAAAGCGGTATTAATACTTCACGTGATTTTGATCCTGCACTGCTGTTTATGCAGCCAAGGATAGGACAAGGAAAAGAAGGATTTTGATCCCCAAAGTTGTAAACTTGTTTCAGCAAAAGAAGGAAATGTGAATTATGGCACTCAGGCTTTCTCTGTTGCCTTCTCTATCCACAGACGCTTGGATATATAGCAGTCAAATTCATACATTCATCCTCCTACCATTTATTGAGGATATAACAGTCAAGTGTCTGCTGTCATTACAAATTACATTAACAGAGTAGGAAGAGACCTTGTAGGTCATCTAGTTCAACCCCCCTGCCTGACCAGGAGACCCTACACCATTTCTGACAGAGGGCAGTCCAATCTCTTCTTGAAAGTCTCCAGGGATGAAGCTCCCACAAATTCCAAAGGCAACTTTTGTTCCATGGGTTGATGGTGCACCCTGTCAGAAAATTCCTTCTAATTTCCAGGTTGAACCTCTCCTTGTTCAGTTTCCATCCATTATTCCTTGTCTGACTTTCAGGTGCCTTGGAAAATAGCTTGCCCCCTTCCTCCTCTCTGGGGCAGTCCCTCAAATATTGGAAGACTGCTCTCCTGTCTCCCCTGGTCCTTCTCTTCACTAGACCAGCCATGCCCAGTTCCTGCAACCGTTCATCATATGTTTCAATCTCCAGTCCCCTAATCATCCTGGTTGGTCTTCTCTGCACTCTTTCTAGAGTCTCAACGTCTTTTTTATAGTGTGGTGACCAAAACTGGATATAGTTCCAAGGGTGGTCTTACTAATGTTTTATAGAGTGGTATTAGTACCTCCCTTGTTCTTGATTGTATCCCTCTCTTAATGCAATTTAGTAGGATTGCATTGGCTTTTTTGGCTGCCGCTGCACACTGCTGGCTCATATTTAACTGGTTGTCCACTAAGACTCCAAAATCCTTCTCATAATTACTGCTATTAAGCCTGGTTTCACCCAGTCTACATGTGTCCTTTTGGTTTTTCTTGCCTAATTTATTCTCTCAGGAAAACGTTACCCATAAGGAGAACTGCAGGTTGAAACCTATTAAATCCAGATGACACTAAATTGAGAAAGGCTAATAAACAATGACTGGTCAGCTTGAACAATTCATTCTTTGTTCCAAAAGATTGTTTCAGCAAATAGAAGTGCAACAGAAGGAAAGCCCTCCAAACTGTTTTATAGCCGGATTAATGAGGATCAATACATTTTCAAACTCTATAGTGGTGATAGGGATATGTGGGTAAAACCCTACAACCAGTGATGTAATAGTTTTTATACATAGTCTTCCAAAGAAATGCTTCAGGATCTATTAGATGCAGATTTTAAACCTGAACTGTTTTTATGAGGTATAATACCAGAACAAATTGATAAGCCAAGTTTATATTTAACATTGCATATCTTAACAGCAGCGAGGATTATATTCGCACAAACATTGGAAAAATGAAGAAACGCTGCAAGATGAAGAGGTAATTAGGGAGATACTAATTGTGCAGAAATGGATAGATTGACATAGAAAATTAAACTGAAAGAAGACACAGAATATTATCAAACATGGAATTTATCTTACCAGTAGTTGGAAAAAGGGGGTGGAGATTAAAAATGTAACCTGTACTGTTAATCAGAGACTGAGCTATTGATTTGTTATTATTCTTAACAACCTTAAAGAACAAATGTAACCTTTCAGTATTATACACAGAAATCTTTGAACTTGGCAAAACAGGTTGCAAAATCAGATGCAATGCTCTTAACAACTGACTTCTTGAGAATGAAAATTCTGGTTTAATTAGAAGGAGATAATAGAATAGCAGAGTTGGAAGGAACTGTGGAGGTCTTCCAATCCAACAAGTGATGGCAAACCTTTTCGGCACCAAGTGCTGAAAAGGGAGCACGCACGTGTGTGCACTCATTGGGACGAAACCCAGAAGAGGAGCTGCCCAGGGGGCATGCGCATGCCTGGAAATGAATTTCCAGTTTCTGATGTGTGCACTTCCGGTTTCCGGTGCGCATGCCGCACACGACGATCAGCAAGCCGGCACACGTGTGCATGCCAGAAAATGGAAGACCAGCTCTTTGGTTTCTGGCACTGCCACATGTGCGAAAGCCAGCTGATCGTTGCACGTGCCAGAAACCCAAAAGAGGAACAGATGAGGCCTCGCGTGCCAGGCAACATGGGTCTGCATGCCACTTCGGGCACACATGCCATAGGTTTGCCATCATGGCCCTATACCATTCCAGGCAAATGGTTGTCCAGTCTCTTCTTAAAAACCTCCCGTGTTGGAGCATTTACAACTCCTGGAGGCAAGTTGTTCTACTGATTAATTGTTCTCACTGTCAAGAAATTTCTCCTTAGTTCTAAGATGGATCTCTCCCTGCTTGGTTTCCATATATTGCTACGTCTCCTGCCTTCAGGTGCTTTGGAGAATAAGTTGCCCCCCCCCTCTTCTTTGGGGCAGCCCCTCGAACATTGGAATTCTAGATGCTTGTCAGCCTTCTAGATTCCTTTCCTTTGCACCTTTCAGCCTCCATAGTAACGGGGGGAGGGGGGAAATAATTGGGCTTTGTGGGTGTGGAAAATGTGCTGGAGGTTTAGAGAATGAACTGTATAACTTGGGGGAAAACTTTATTGTTTATGCTTACTTGCTGTGCAATGCACATGTGCAACTCTTTATCAAAATAGGCCAAGGTCAAGGCCACGATGCCCCACATGACATTATATACAACTTTAATTGGATGGACAGTTTGAACTATGGTGGGTGGGAACGATGCCATCACTTTGCATATGAGTTTTTCGCGCACAATTCCTCAGATTCAGAAATTCTTTCATCCTACCACTTGATTTCCAGTAAAAGATGTTTTTCTCTATATTAATGGAGTCTTAAGCGTTTCTTTCTTGGATTTTGAATGGAGCACCACCTGACAATGCTTTACTAATGAACTATGGACTTTTCTGGAAACCTCTGTTGGCCCCAATTGTATTATTAATCAAAGACTATTCATTCAATTCTGTGACCCTAAGTTGAGGACTACATGTAGAAATGTTGGATACCATATAAATGCATTGTTTTGAATTATCAACTTTCCTCAACCAAGATGGTTCCCGATCACGTGCGGTACCAAACAAGATATTTTAAAAATTCTGATACGAGGAAAACTTTGCTATCCAAAAGAACAGGAAAGGAACCACACTTGGCGTCTGTCCTAGACAAAGATTACTTTGTGTCTTCGTGGAATTCACATTCCAGACCCAACACGGACAGTTAATCTATAACTCTTATCAAACATTTGCACACAAGGATTCTGGTGCATGGGTCAATGACCTGGATCATGTTGGTAATTCAAGTTTTAGGTTGTTGTTGTTTGTAATTTGCTTGAAGGCCCAGATGGCTACCACATGATTCTAAGGATTTACTGTTTCATGAATGTCTTCATTTAAAAAAAAAAGCAACAACTTTCAAAGTTCAAGACTATCACAGCAATCCTAATTTCCAGGGACTGAGTGGACTGAGCAACCTTGGAGTTGGGCTATTTATAAACAAACATTGTCCAGCAACATTTGATGCCGAACCTTTGACCTGTGGCTTTGATTTTTAGAGTTGGTGTGAGAGCTTTTCTGGTCTTGTGCAGTCAGGACATATAAGTCGAAGATTGAAAAAAACAGGCATGTCAGATGCTCCATCTTTTCTATCCTGCTCTACGGAGTGGAGAGTTGGTCTCCGACAGAAAGCCACTTAAAGAGACTGGAAGCATTTGAAATGTGGATTTACAGGCGGCTGTTACGTATAAGTTGGGTTGACAAAATCAGAAATGAGGAGGTGATAAACCGTCTTTGAAAGCCAAGGGAAACCATCAAAACCAGAGGTGATATTCAGCCGGTTCTGACTGGTTCTGGAGAACTGGTAGCAGAAATTTTGAGTAGTTCAGATAACCCACCTCTCACTGGCCCCGCCCCCATCTCTTCTCTGCCTCCCAAGTCCCAGATGATCAGCTGGGTTTTCTTTGGTTGCCCTGCACAGGAGAACGGAGCTGGAAAGCAGGCTAGTGAAGTGGGAAGGGAATGGGGATTTTGCAGTAACCTTCCCCTGCCACGCCCACCAGGCCACACCCACCAAGCCATGCCCACAGAACCGGTACTAAATTTTGTTTAATCCCAGCACTGATCAAAACCATTAAAAAAAAGCAAAAAGCAAAAATATTTTGGACATGTGATGCAACACCTGGAAAAATACGGCATGCTTCATTGAATCCTCCAAGGAAAGATTGAAGGCCAACCAGGTCCAGGCAGAAGAAGAACTTCACAATGTAAGGGGCTGGTTTGGACAAAACTCAGCAGCACTTTTTCATGCGGTCATTGATCAAAATAGGATCGCCAACATGATCGCCAACGTCCGATGATGGATATGGAAGAAGAAGAAGAAGAAGAAGAAGAAGAAGAAGAAGAAGAAGAAGAAGAGGAGGAGGAGGAGGAGGAGGAGGAGGAGGAGGAGGAGGAGGAGGAGGAAGAGGAAGAAGAAGAGGAGGAGGAAGAAGAAGAGGAAGAAGAGGAAGAAGAAGGAGGAGGAAGAGGAGGAGGAGGAGGAGAAGGAGAAGGAGAAGAAGAAGAAGAAGAAGAAGAAGAAGAAGAAGAAGAAGAAGAAGAAGAAGAAGAAAGAGCCTTACTTTCTCTAAAGAGAAAGTGAGGTTTCTTACTAGCTGGGACCCAAACGGGAAACTGAGGCTGAGAGGCAGGAGAAGACAAACCTGTTTCAAAACCCAAGATGCAATCTTCCATGCTTGAAGGTCTGCAGGCTCTGCTACTGCTGAGACAGCCTTCAGCAGATGAGATTCTTGGCTGTCTCTGCTGCATAATCTGAGTTCTTTACCCACCCTGCAAAGGAGCGGGCCTTGAGAATGGAGATAAGCGAAAGACAAACCTTGGGGTGTGTATGGGGGGGGGGGGAAGAGTTTCAGTGGGAATCTCCTCCACATGTCACCTTGGATCACTTCAGTGAGGATCTAACTTGGGCTGAAGAAACCACGAGGACAGAAAATTAAACAGGAGGGAGAATGGATCTACTTGCATTCTGTCTTTCAACACTTAGTTACCCCCATTCCTGGGGTGGAATGTAGTCTGGATTCCCAGGAAGGAGGGCAAAGAGGCAGCAGAGCTTGGAATGTCCGGCAGGCAGGAAGAGGGCGAAGACAAACTTTCCCTAGGCATTCAGAGAGTATATCTGCCATGGTGCAATGACTGCTTTAGTCTGGTAAGATTCTGTCTACAGGTGAAGAACCATAAAGGAAATTACTTGGAAGTAGCTCTACATGTCATTCTTGGTTCTTGGGCCCAACATCAATTTTGCCAGACTAAAGCAACTATCTGCATAACTATAGATCTACTCTGGGAACTGCTATGGAGGAGTTGCTTTAACCCTCTTCTTGCCAATCATACTTTCAAAGCTCCAATTTATACATATACTTCCTGTAAAGAAAATTGGAAGTAACTCTCTCTCTCTCTTTCTTTCTTTCTTCCTTCCTTTCTTTCTCTTTCCTTCCTTCTCTCTTTTCCTTCCTTTATTCCCTTCCATCAGTTCCTTCCTTTCTCTTTCCTTCCTTCCCTTTGTTCCTTCCTTTATTCCCTTCTTTCTTTTTCTTTCTTTCTTTCTCTCTCTCTCTTTTCTTCCTTCTCTCTTTTCCTTCCCTTTCTTTTTCTTTTTCTCTCTTTTTCTTTCTTTTCTCTTTCTTTCCTTTCCTTCCTTCCTTTTTCCTTCCTTTATTCTTTCTTTCTTTCTCTCTCTCTCTTTCTTTCTTTCATCTCTCTCTTCAGAAAAAAAGCTGGGGGGTGGGGTTTCAAGTGCCTGGCCAATTATCCGAAATAATAAGGGGTGTTGCCTTTTTTTCAGTACACAAGGAGTGGCAGAAGCTTTTGTATGTAATCTGAATGGAGACAGCTGGAGGCATTGTACAAAGTAGGGTGAACATTGGAAACCATGGAAAACTCAAATTAAACCCAGTAGGGAAATCAGGGTAGCACGCCAGAGATCCTGTTGATTATAAGGGTTGCCAAGCATGGGCCAGACAGCCTGTCTCTCTGGATAGCTCTTTTTCTAGAAATAAATCTTCTGAATATAATGACAGGAGGACAGATATGTCCTCCTAGGCTGAGATATGAATGCAGAATGGTTGGCAAAGTGCAGCCCATTCTCAGTCTTCTATCTACCTCCCAAGTGTTGGTCACAGGGATGACATGAGAAGAAGGGGATCAAAAGGATCAAAAGATGGAAAGAAGGTGGGATCTGATGGGAATATGGTGACTGGTCTTAGAAATATTATCTGGGAGGAGTTTGACTCCATGACTCCAAATGAGGTGGACAGAATCATGGGGAGGCTGAGTGCTGCCACATGTTTGTTGGATCCATGTCCCTCCTGGCTGGTGTATGCCGCCCGGGAGGTTACACGAGGCTGGCTCCAGGCAGTTATAAATGCTTCATTGAGTGAGGGTTCCTTTCCTTCCGCCTTGTAAGGAAGCGGTGGTGAGGCCCCTCCTCAAGAAGCCTGCCTTGGACCCAGCTGATTTAAACAACTTTTGTCCAGTCTCCAACCTTCACTTTGTTGCGAAGGTTGTTGAGAACGTGGTGGCCTGGCAGCTTCCGATGTTTCTGGAGGAAACCGACTATCTCGTACCAATCGGGTTTCAGGCCCGGGCACAGCACGGAGATGGCGTTGGTCACACTGGTGGATGATCTCTGGAGGGCACGGGACAGAGGTTATTCCTCTGTCCTGGTCCTGTTAGATCTCTTGGCGGCTTTTGATACCATCGGCCACGGTATCCTACTGCGATGCCTCGAGGGGTTGGGGTGTGGGGCACCGTTCTACGGTGGTTCTCCTCCTACCTCTTAGGTCGTATGCAGGTAGTGTTGGCAGGGGGGCAGAGATCGGCCCCGAGGCCCCTCCTTTGTGGAGTGCCTCAGGGGTCCGTTCTCTTAACCCTCTTGTTCAACATCTACATGAAGCCGCTGGGCGAGATTATCCGTGGTTTTGGGGTGAGGTATCATCAGTATGCTGATGATACCAGCTTTTCATCTCCACCCCTAACCCACCCAGTGATGCCCTCAAAGTGATGTCCAGGTGCCTGGTAGCGGTGCGGGTCTGGATACGGAGGAACAGACTCCGGCTCAACCCAGATAAGACCGAGTGGCTGTATGTACCGGCATCTTGAATCAGCCAAGATATTCCACCTTTAGCTATGGGGGGAGAGGTGTTGCCCCCCATAGATAGGGCTCGCAACTTGGGTGTCCTCCTGGACGCACGGCTCAGTTTAGAGGAGCAGGTGGGGGCCATGGCCAGGGGGGCATTTGCCCAGGTCTGCCTGGTGCGCCAGTTGAGACCCTTCCTGGATCGAGATGCCTTACATACGGTCACTCATGCACTTGTCATCTCCCGTCTGGACCACTGCAATGCTCTTTACATGGGGCTGCCCTTGAGGACCACCCGGAGGCTTCAACTTGTGCAGAATGCAGCAGTGCAGATTGTGATGGGAGGATCCCGATACTCCCATGTTACACCCCTCCTGCATGAGCTGCACTGGTTACCGGTTGCCCTCCAGGTGAGATTCAAGGTGCTGGTGTTGACCTATACAGCCCTTCATGGCTTGGGTCTGGGGTATTTGCAGGAGACCCTGTTGCCAATAATGGCTTCCCGATGCCCCATGTGCTCCCACCGGCAGGGCCTCCTCAGGGTGCCGTCAGCCAGGCACTGTTGGCTGGTGGCCCCCAGGGGTAGGGCCTTCTCTGTGGGGGCACCCACCCTGTGGAACCAGCTGCCCCTGGAGCTCCGGGTGGCCCCTGACCTCCGATCTTTCCATCGTGGCCTAAAAACTTGGCTGTTCCAACTAGCCTACCCGGACTGATGGAGGGGGGGAGGGTCTTTTTAGTGGTTGTTTTTAAATTTAATTGATTTATGAGATTTTTGGTTTAATTATTTTTTAATATTTATATTGTATTGTTTTTAGTATTGTAAGCTACCCTGAGTCCTCAGGGAGATAGGGTGGCATATAAATCTCATAAATAAAATAAATAAATAAATCTGTATTCAAGGAGTACAGCAAATATAGATCAATACAGGTAATCTTCAACTTACGGCCCCTATTAAACCCAAAATTTCTGTTACTAAGCGAGAACTAACTAAGCGAGTTAAGCAGAGGTGGTGTTCAGCAGATTCTGACCAGTTCTGGAGAACCGGTAGCGGAAACTTTGAGTTGTTCAGAGAATTGGCAAATGCCACCTCTGACTGACCTCGCCCCCATCTCTTCTCTGCCTCCCATTGAGTCCCAGCTGATCGGCTGGGTCTTCTTTTGTTGCCCTGCACAGGAGAACGGAGCTGGAAAGCAGGTGAGTGGGGTGGGGAGGGAATGGGATTTTGCAGTATCCTTCCCCTGCCACACCCACCAAGCCATGCCTGCCAAGCCATGCCCACAGAACCGGTAGTAAAAAAAAAGTTGAATCCCACCACTGGAGTTAAGGCATCACTTATACCTTTTACTGCAGTTTTTCTCAGCTTTGGAAACTTGGGTGGACTTCAAATCCCAGAATTCCTCAGTGGACATGCGGGAGTTGAAGGCCACCCATCTTCAAGTTGCCGGGGTTGAGAAACACTGCTTTACTGATTAGGAAAGCAGAATCAGCTAGAGGAACTCCTCGACATATAACCACAACGGAGCCCAAAATCTCTGTTGCTAAGTGAGACATTTGTTAAGTGAGCTTTGACTAGAGGTGGTATTCAGCAGGTTCTGACCAGTTCTGGAGAACCGGTAGTGGAAATTTTGAGTAGTTCAGAATCCCACCTCTGACTGGCCCTGCCCCCATCTATTCTCTGCCTCCCAAGTCCCAGCTGATTGGCTGGGTCTTCTTTTGTTGCCCTGCACAGGAGAACGGAGCTGGAAAGCAGGTTAGTAGGGTGGGGAAGGAATTGGGATTTTGCAGTATCCTTCCCCTGCCACGCCCACCAAGCCACGCCCACCAAGCCACGCCCACCAAGCCATGCCCACAGAACCGGTAGTAAAATTTTTTGAATCCCATCACTGGTTTTGACCCATTTTATGCCTTTCCTCCAGTGGTGGGATTCAAATTTTTTTACTACCGGTTCTGTGGCTGGGTGGGTGTGGCAGGGGAAGGATACTGCAAAATCCCCCATTCCCTCCCCACTCCACTAACCTGCTTTCCAGCCCCCTTCTCCTGTGCAGGGCAACCAAAGAAGACCCAGCCAATCAGCTGGGACTCAATGGGAGGCAGAGAAGAGATGGGGTTGGCGGGGCCAGTCAGAGGTGGCATTGGCCGGTTCTCCGAACTACTCAAAATTTCCGCTACCGGTTCTCCAGAACTGGCCAGAACCTGCTGAATAACCACCTCTGCTTTCCTCACCACAGCTGTTATGTGAGTCACTGCAGTTGTTCAGTTAGTAACACAGTTAGTTGTTGAGTGAGTCTGGTTTCCCACATTGACTTCGCTTTTCAGACGATCCCAAAAGGGGATCATGTGACGCTGGAACACCGCAATTGTCATCAATATGAGGGAGTTGGCAAGTCGCTGAATTTTGATCACATAATCATGGGGATGCTGGAACGGTCGTAAGTGTGAAAAGTGGTCATCAGTCCCTTTCTTCAGTTCTGTTGTAACTTCAGTCACTAAGTGAACTGCTGTAAGTCGAGAGCCAGCCATAAAGGATGGGCTGTAACAGTATGAACCTACTCTGGCTCACATTCAATACACTCAAGGGAAGAAGAACCAGAGATGATATGATAGCAGCCTTCCAGGACTTGGGGGCTTGCGACAGAGAAGAAGGCTGGACTTGTTCTCCAAAGCACCTGGGGGCTGGACAAGACATAACAGGTAGAAGAAGATCAAAGGGAGACCCAACCTTAGAAGTAAGGAGAAAGTTCCTGACAGTGAGAACAATTAATTGGTGGAACAGCTTGTCTCCAGAAGTTGTGGGTGCTCTCCATCACTGGAGGTTTTCAGAAAAAGACTGGACAGCCATATGTCCAAAAATGGTATAAGGTGGGTGGGGGGGTCTTCAAAGTTGACAGCTTTAAGACTTGTGGACTTCAACTCCCAGAATTCCTCCTCCAGTCATGTTAGCTCAGGAATTCTGGGAGTTGGAGTCTTAAACTCGCCAAGTTTGAAGTTGATTCTGCTTTCCTAATCAATATAGCAGCATTTCTCAACCCCAGCAAGTTGAAATCAGGCGCCCTTCAATTTCCAGAATTGAATTCCACTGGAGAATTCTGGGAGTTGACGTCCACCCAAGTTTTCAAAGTTGAGAAGCTCTGCAGTAAAATGCGTAGGTAATGCCTTAAAGGCTTCCTTCCTTCCCTGCCTCAGAGTCCTGAAACTCTACCTATTGCCAGGATGAAGTGTGCAACAAGGACCAACTCTACTTTCTCCATATGAGGTCACCACCAAAGCAGATGAAAGGTTAACTTCAGCACGGGAGTTGTCTGTGAACTTTCTAGGCCATCACGTCCAAACCTCATGAGTTCAAGAGCAGCCAAAATACCTGGAAGAGCTGAGCTTTGCTTGGGATCCCAGTTCTTTCCCTCCCCCAAATGTCTGTAAATATACCCGAGTCAATATTTAAACTTAAGGTTGGAGTCAGACCAGTAGCTGAGATTAGATGGACCAGAGAAATCACCCTGGATGACTTCCAGAAATTACATGAGCCACACAAAGTCCAAATATCAACACATACCAGGGTGCCAACTAGAACAGCGGAGCTACAGGCATTGGACAATCCCTTCTCTACTGCCAGATGTCAAAGAAGGCAGATAAAAGTCTGGGTTTTGGAAACTGATCAGAACAACCTAATCTGATTTTGATTGATAGATAGATTATGCGTCTACAGCTTGTTTTTTGTTGTGTTAGCATTAGCAACCACGCCGGTATTTTCCACGGTGATGTATGTCACCTTAGGTTAGAATCATATAAACACAGAATCCTTATATCAGAATATGTTATTAATTATTAATTTAGTAATATATTATATAATAATAGTCTCGACATCTTTTGTTTTGGTTTTGTTTGTTTGGTCAAGGTCACCATATTATAAAAATGATGTTGAGGCTCTGGAAAGAGTGCAGAGAAGAGCAACAAAGAAGACTAGGTGGCTGGAGGCTAAAACAGATGAAGAACGGTTGCAGGAATTGGGTACATCTCATTTAATGAAAAGAAGGACCAGGGCTGACATGATAGTAGTGTTCCAATATTTGAGGGGCTCCACAAAGAAGAGGGGGGTCCACCTATTTTTCAAAGCACCAGAAGGCAAGACAATAAACAATGGATGGAAACTAATCAAGGAGAGAAGCAACTTAGAACTAAGGAGAAATTTCCTGATAATTAGAACAATTAACAATTAGAACAATTGACCAGTGGAACAGCTTGCCTTCAGAAGCTGTGGGTGCTCCATCACTGGAGGCTTTTAAGAAGAGGTTGGACAGCCACTTGTCTGGAACGGCATAGGGTCTCCTGTTTGAGCAGGGGGCTGGAGTAGAAGACCTCCAAAGTTGCTTCCAACTCTGTTAGTTATTCTGTTAGTCATATAAACATAGACTGATAGAATCATGTAAAGATAGAATCATAGAATCCTACAAACATAGACTTGTAGAATCTTAGAATCACAGAGCTGGAAGGATCTTTGAAGGAGGTCTTCTAGTCGGATCCCCTGCCCAAGGCAGGAGTCCCTGTATCCTCAAACCTATCCCTAACCTGGTCTTTCATGTCTTCCAACAATGCACCCATCACTGCTGTAATTAAGTCTATCCATCTTGCTGTTTTTCTGTTTCCTCCCACCTTTCTTACCATACGAGTCTTCTTCAGGAAGCTGGGTCTTCCCATAATGTGTCTTAAGTAGGATAATTTGAGCCTGGTTATTTGTGCCCTGAATACGGAATAACAGAGTTGGAAGAGACCTTGGAGCAGAGGTGGTATTCAGCAGGTTCTGACCAGTTCTGGAGAACTGGTAACGGAAATTTTGAGTAGTTTGGAGAACCGGCCAATCCCATCTCTGACTGGCCCTGCCAAGCCCATCTCTTCTCTGCCTCCCATTGACTTCCAGCTGATTGGCTGGGTCTTCTTTGGTTGCCCTGCACAGGAGAACGGAGCTGGAAAGCAGGTTACTGTTCTGACCCAACTGGGTTCCCAAAGAGCAAATACAGACAAAGGCAGCAGCCCTCACCTTTTAAGGTTTAATAATGAATTCTGTTCTGAAGGCTGCTTTCCACTAATTAGCTCCAACAAGAAAGAGCCTTGCCAAGTTGTTTGTCAAGGCTGCCAAAAACCCAGAGATAAGAACTAATTTACAAAATTCTCCAAACACGAACTAAGATGTCCACCAGTTGAGTTTCAGAGCTTCTTTGCTGTCTGCAAAGAACGCTTTTCCAAACCTGGCTTTTATCCTCCTGAGGGAGGGGCCATTACCTTGCAGCCTTACTCCCGAGTCGCCTGTGCTGCTGTAATTGTTCTTTCCTCCGAGCAATCCTTCGTGCACGCGCATTTGGCACAGGCTCCTCGGGAACCTCCTCATCCCTGCTGCCGGCCCTCACAATCTCTGAAGGCAGCAGTCCACTCTCTGATGGTCCTGGCCCCTCATCTGAGTCATTGCTCTCATCAGCTATCCGCACCTGCTGCCGGTTAACCACAACAGTTAGTGGGGTGGGGAGGGAATGCGAATTTTGCAGTATCCTTCCCCTGCCATGCCCACCAAGCCACGCCCACAGAACCGATAGTAAAAAAAATTGAATCACACCACTGCCTTGGGGGGTCTTCTAATTCAATCCCTTGCTGAAGCAGGAGCCCTTTCTGGACAAATGACTGTCTAGTCTCTTCTTTAAAACCTCCAGTGATGGAGAGCACCCACAACTTCTGGATTTATTGTTCTCCCTGGCAGGAAATTTCTCCTTAATTCTAGGTTGGGTCTCTCCTTGATAATTTTCCGTTCAATTTGTTCAATTGATCCATGGGTTCAGGTTCCTCCAACCTTGGCAACTTTAAGACTTGTGGACTTCAACTCCCAGAATTCCTCAGCCAGCTTTGTTATTCAGCTGAAACCTTTTGTCATTTTTAACCCACTGTTCTGACCCAAACACAAACTAAGAGAGTCCGAACGTCCACAACGCTTGAGTGCAAGAACTTCTTTGCTTCCTGCAAAGAACTCCCGTTTCTCAGCTGGCTTTTATCTCTTAAGGGAGGGGCCATCACCTTGCAGCCTTACTCCCAAATCGCCTGTGCTGCTGCAGCTGCTCTTTCCTTCGAGCAGCCCTGCGCGCACATGCACTGGGCACAGGCTCCTCAGGGGCCTCTTCCTCACTGCTGCCAGCCTCCACAATCTCTGAAGGCAGCATTCCACTCCCTGATGGTCCTGGCCCCATCCCTGCATCACATGCAGGACCCTCACCTGAGTCCTCGCTCTCCGAGACCTCAGCCGTCCGCACCTGCTGCTGGCAAACCACAACACCCACCAAGTCTGCTCCAGCCCTCTGTGGCACTAGAGAATGGGTCCTACTCCTTATTCTTTATGACAGTCCTTCAGATATTTGAATTCGTATCAACAGTCCCTTCTTCTGTCATTTTTAGCCTAAACATTCCTAGATCTTTTGTCCCTTAGAGAACTTGATTTCTAACCTCTTCACCATTTTAGTATCCCTCCCTTCTTCTGAACATGTTGATCACTGTCCTTCTTGATGTCCTCTGTCCAGGACTCTAAACAGGGTCTGAACAGGTTAGAGGGGACTAGGACTTCCTGAGATCTGAACTATTGTGGCCCGCCAGCTGCCAGAGGAGCTGGCAGCAGACTTGGACAATGAAGAGGTTGGGGAGGAACTTGGGCCAGTTCTGGAGCTTAGGGAAGGCTCTGATGGATGCTCTGCGTCGGACGCAGAGATAGAGCCAGGGCCGTCCAACATTTCCCAGCCACTGGAGAGGCAGCTGCCTTTGGAAGCTGCTATGAGTGAGGAGGAAGAACAGCTGGAGCCTGTTCCAGACACGCGTATGCACAGAGCTGTTAGGAGAGGGGAACAACGGAGGACAAGGAGTCGACTCGGGAAGCAAAGCACACGCGGACACTGAATGGCCCCTCCCTGGCTGGGGAATAAATAGAAGGAAAGGGGAGTGGTTGTCATAGGAGACAAGAGTTCGTCTTTCTGAAGATTTTGCTCATTGTGTTTGGTGCCACAGAGACAGCTTGCCAGAACTTAATTTGCAGCCTTTTGGCTGGGAGCTCACAGCCTTGCAATTATCACAAGGAACTGATAAGATCTGTTGCTGCCATTAACTCTTTGAAGGACTCTTGCCTGGACTTTTTTTGGGGGGGGGGTGAATGCCATTAATTCACAAGAGGTGACTAAAGAGAAGGTTTTTTTGTGACAAGGAGTCTTTTTCTTGCTTCTGCTAAAGCTGGGATCAGAACATGAACTTCTGTTAATGCACCCCAAAATGAATCTTGTCAGATCAACAACGGCATCGTAACTGCAGCTTGTGTCTGATCGAAAAGAAGACTTGCGTCCCTTTCACGTGTACCATTTTATAGTTTAGCCTGACATATGACCCATGTCCAAAACACTTGTCCAATGCACATGCATTTTTAACCTGAGGTTAAAAGCCCTACTGAAGAGAACACAAAAGACACACGATTGTAGTGGATTATGGAATTCATAACAATCCAGTTGCTTCAGAAGAACTTTGTCTGGTTTGAGGCTCTCCAGAAGGGCTAAACACAATTTATAATCCCAGGAGCTCTAATCCCATTAATCTGGAAGGCATTGGGTTCAACTAGGCTGCCCTAGAAAGATGACCTCACTGGGACATGCTCAGCTCACGGGCCAAGAACAGGCTGGACAATATGCAACTGAACAAACAAGAGTTCCTCGAATAAATAATTTCAGAGGGACACAAAACCTCCATACTCTGGAATACAGCTAGTTTTCCACTTACAAGAGATCATTGACCATTTGAAGTTACAACGGCACTGAAAAAAAAAGATTTATGATTGTTTTTCACACTTATTTACTATTGCAGCATCCTCATGGTCACACCAGGGGTGGGATTCTACGCTTCGGACTGGTTTGGGTGAACCGGATGTTAAATTTACATCTGGTTCACTGAACTGGTAGTTGAACCTACTGGCTCGCCCGCCCTGCCCACCCCACCTTGCTCCTCCCAGGAGTCTCCAGGCGGCCCGTTTTGGATGCAGGTAAGTGCAGGATCCATGAGGAGGCTCTGGGAGGGGTAAAAAATGGGCCGAACTGGAAGTTCCATTAGAGGTGAGGGCACCATTGGAAGTCCTGAAGGACCAGGTTGGAGACAGATCGTCCTGGAGAAGATTGATCTATCTGGTCATTAAGTCACAACGCATCATCCATCATGCCTCATCACCACCAATTGGTCAATGCAAAGACTCATCTTCCTTGAGCAGCATTCCATAATGCTTGGAAAGAATGGAAGGAAACAGGAGAAGAGGATGACCTGGAGAAGGTGGGTGGACTCAGTTGCTTTGGTCATGAGGAGAACATCATGTGAAGATCTGAAAGAGCAGGTTGGGGGTAGATCACCATGGAGAAAATCTATCTAGGTCAGGGGTGTCAAACTCAATTTCACTGAGGGTCACATCAGGGCTGTGGTTGACCTTGAGGGGCTGGGTGGGTGTGGCCGACAGGCTGGGTGGGTGTGGCCAGTGGTGGGATTCAAATTTGTTTACTACCGGTTCTGTGGGCATGGCTTGGTGGGCGTGGCAGGGGAAGGTTACTGCAAAATCCCTATTCCCTCCCCACCCCACTGACCTGCTTTCCAGCTCTGTTCTCCTGTTCAGGGCAACCAAAGAAGACCCAGCCAATCAGCTGGGACTCAATGGGAGGCAGAGAAGAGATGGGGTTGGTGGGGCCAGTCAGAGGTGGTGTTTGTCAGTTCTCCAAATTACTCAAAATTTCCGCTACTGGTTCTCGAGAACCGGTCTGAACCAGCTGAATACCACCTCTGGTTCTATGGCAGAATGAGCTACCTACCCATTTTTTACTATGGGTTCTGTGGGTGTGGCTTGGTGGGCGTGGCAGGGGAAGGTTACTGCAAAATCCCCATTCCCCCTCCATCCCACTAACCTGCTTTCCAGCTCCGTTCTCCTGTGCTGGGCAACCAAAGAAGACCCAGCCGATCAGCTGGGACTCAATGGGAGGCAGAGAAGAGATGGGGTTGGCGGGGCCAGTCAGAGGTGGTGTTTGCCAGTTCTCCAAACTACTGAAAAGTTCTAATATAGGCTCTCCAGAACCTGTCAGAACTGGCTGAATACCACCTCTGGCATGGCCATCTTGATGCCACTTCCCAAACTGCTGGCATGTTTCCTCTTTGCATTGGGTAGACTGCACCAAAGTGATGCAGGCCGGCACCTTATATTTTCCAGGACTGCCCTGAGGGCTGGACCTGACCTCATCGTGGGCTGGATCTGTCCTGTGGGCCTTGAGTTTGACACCCTTGATCTACGTGGTTGCTAGGAATCAACCCTTGAGTTGGAAGCACAGTCATCCGTCATCCATTAGATTAGAAAGCCCCTAAACAGAAGATTTCCTGTTCGATTAAATCACAGGATATGTTTTCATTTTATTTTTGTACTGGAAATGAATCTTTCCATTTCAGAGAAAAGTCAGCAGATACTTGCAGAAACTGGAACTTTTTTTTTTTTTTTGCAAAAAGCTTTGGGGCACTATTGAAATTCCAGCGCTCTACAAACAGCACGGAAACAGGTGGAGGTGCTGAGTCATTGGTTGCTTTGTATCCTTACGATTTTTATAAGCTGTTTCCTAGTAGGATTTGATGGCTTATTGTACCCTCTGACTATCATTAAGTGTTGTACTTTATAATTCTTGATGAATGTATATTTTCTCTTTATGTACACTGAAGGCACATGCACCAAGACAAATTCCCTGTGTGTCCAATCACGCTTGGCCAATAAAGAATTCATTCATTCATTCATTCATGAAATGACTGACTCTGATCTTAACATTTCAATTTCACTTTGAATTTCCCCGAAAGAATTTGCACTGTCCTGAATGGAGGGAAGTCCTCCAACTATAGATAGTGCTTCATTGATAAGCTTTCATTTAGTGACAACACTGAAGAAAGGGACTTACGACTGTTTTTCCCACTTACGATCGTTGCGATCAAAATCCACATGTTGGGCAACTGGTTCATATTTATGATGGTCCCAGGTTGATGTGATCACTTTTTGTGACTGTCTGCCAATGGGGAAGCCAGATTCACTTAACAACCATGTTCCTAACTTAGCACCTGCGGTGATTCACTTAACAGCTGTGGCAAGAAAGGCGGTAAAATAGGGGAAAATTCACTTAACATCTCACTGAGCAACTGTCATTTTGGGCTCGATTGTGGTGGCAAGTCAGTAGAAAGGCACTGAAACTAATGAGAATGCCAACCTAGTTTTACTGCATCTCATCCAGGGGGCCTTTTTGCTTTTGAACGAAAGAAAGATGATGGGGACACGCATGAAATCAAGGTATTAAGACACAGCTGGCAGGGAGGCACCAAATAAAGTATTTTTTAAAAAATTACATTTATATGCCACCTTTCTCCAAAGACTCAGGGCAGCTTACAATTTTTGGGATACAACCCAATGCGCTCAGCAATAGCCTTCCTTCCATTGTATATGCCTGCTTATTACTAAGTGGCATTTTTACAAAGTCAGCTTATTACCCCCAACAATCTTGGGTCCTCACTTTACCTACCCCGAGAGGATGGAAGGCTGAGTCAACCTTGAGCCTGGTGGGATTCGAGCCTGCACTAATTGCAGGCAGCTGGAACTAAGTGCTAGGCATTTAACAGCCTGAGCCACCAAGGCCCTTATTAAGAGTGATATGCTTTATTCTATAAAGAGAAATGGGGAAAGACATATGGAAGGCAGATAGATGGAGAGAGAAGGAAAGACCGAGACAAGGAAAGAATCGGAATCAGAATAGAGCTGGAAGGGACCTTGGAGGTCTTTTAGTCCAGCCCCCTGCTCAAGAAGGGGACCCTACACCATTTCAGACGTGGCTGTCCAGTCTCTTCGTAAAAGCCTCCAGTCATGGAACGCCCACAACTTCTGGAGGCAAGCTGTCTACTAGTTAATTGTCCTCACTGTTAGGAAGTTTGTCCTCAATTCCAGATTGCTTCTTGCTTTGGTTAGTTTCCATCCATAAAGGAGAATATTTGTAGCTCAGGGTTGAATTGAGGGGCTCCTTGATGCTCTCTGAGCCTGGTGGTTTTCTTGCAGGCGTTTCATTACCCAACTAGGTAACATCATCAGGGTTCATGATGGTACCTGATTTGGGTAATGAAACGCCTGCAAGAAAACCACCAAACTCAGAGAACACCAGAGACCAAGAATTATACTTCTTCCATTAACTCGCATTGGGGAAATTGCCTCCAACTAACCCTCCTAAGTTTTGGGGAGACAGAGAGTTCTCCCCATTGATTTGTGGCTGTAAATTTCAACATTACACAATCACGATATAGCAATAACATGCCACAACTCTCTTATTTGCTTCTGAGCCCAGTTCAAACCGTTGTTGATTTTACTTTCCAAACTCTGCACACCTTGGAACTTAAATATCTCCTAGAACCTCTCTTCCTAGTAAAATCTTTGTTAACATTCACTTGCCAGAGTATCTGAACCTTATTACTATTTATTTAAAGCTTGCTTTTCTTTTCTTTTCTTTTTTCTTCATTCTGCCCAACAGAAAGCCCAGGCTTAGCCTGCAAAAAAAATGGTGACATCCTCACTCCCAGCTTTATAAGCAGATATGACACAACGAAAGGGACTGTGAAAGAAGAAAGCAAGTCCAGGCTTGCTCATTTAAAAAAAAAAAATACAGGTAGTCCTCGACTTACGACCACATTGGCACAAAGGGATAAGGTGATTGAGTCAACATCTGAACGTGACTGATTTTATGACCTTTCGGCCATGTTCACTGAGCGAATCGGGCTTCCTCCATTGCTGGCTGGAAGCCAACAGTGATCCTGTGATCCTAGGATGCTACAACCATTGCATATACTGCCGGTCGCCAAGTGGCTGGATTGGGATCATGTTAGCCATGGAGACAGCATCTGTCATTAGTGCGAGGATCGGCCATAAGCGATGGGTGGAAAGTTATTTGATTTGACAGGCCTTAGGATGTGTCTCACACTTACAGCACACGGTGTCCCCCGTGGACACAAGATCGCAATCCGGGCACTTGGCAACTGATAAAAACGTCTTACAAGTAAATAAATAAATAAGGCACTTTTCCCACGCTATTGTAACTTTGAATGGTTGCTTAAACTAATGGTAAGTTGAGAAACTACCTGTATGGTCAGATACAGATACAGATTAGATACAGATTAAGAGTTGGAAGGGATCTTGGAGGTCATCTAGTCCAACCCCCTGCCCAAGCAGGAGACCCTACACCTTTTCTGACAGATGGCAGTCCGGTCTCCTCTTGAAAGCCTCCAGTGATGAAGCTCCCACAACTTCTGAAGGCAACTTCTGTTCCATGGGTGGATTGTTCTCACTGTCAGAAAATTTCTCCTTATTTCCAGGTTGAATCTCTCCTGGATCAGTTTCCATCCATTGTTCCCTGTCTGGCCTTTGGGTGCTTTGGAAAATAGCTTGACCCCTTCCTCTCTGGGGTAGCCCCTCAAATATTGGATGACTGCTCTCCTGTCTCCCCTGGTCCTTCTCTTCACTAGACTAGCCAAGCCATCGTATGTTTCAGCCTTCAGTCCCCTAATCCTCCTGGTTGCTCTTCTCTGCACTCTTTCTAGTATCTCAACATCTTTTTTGTAGTGTGGTGACCAACACTGGATGCAGTACTCTAGGTGTGGTCTTACTAAGGCTTTATAGAGTGGTATTAGTACCTCCCTTGATTTTGATTCTATCCCTCTGTTAATGCAGCATAGGATTGCATTGGCTTCTTTGGCTGCTGCTGCACACTGCTGGCTCCTATTTAGCTGGTTGTCCACTAAGACTCCAAGATCCCTCTCCCAGTTACTGCTATTGAGCCTGGTTTCACCCAGTCTATATGTGTCCTTTTGGGGTTTTTTGCCTTATAGGACTATACTTTTTTCTACATTGAATTTCATTTTGTTAGATAGGGCCCAGTGTTCAAGTCAGTCAAGATCCATCTGGATCTTGAGCCTATCTTCTTGGGCGTTAGCTATTCCTGCCAGCTTAGTATCATCCGCAAATTTGGTAAGTTCTCCTCCTATTCCCTCATCTAAGTCGTTAATGAAGATATTGAAGAGTACTGGGCCTAAGAAGGAACCTTGTGGCACCCCACTGCTTACCTCCCTCCATGTAGATGTAATATCATACATGGTCATGGTCAAAGGTGACAATTCAAGGAAGCCAAAAGCAGCAAAGATGATGGAATTGTCATTGTTCCCTTGCCTAAAACACACAACCAAGAAGAATAGACTCTTTTTTGACTGTCTCCTGATTATGACATCTCTGTTCTCTTACTGCAACCAAAGTGAGATTTTTTTTTCCCAGCACCAGTTCAGGAATCTCCCAGACACGATTAGGATTGCAGGCTTAGAGCTCTGTCCAGCACTGGTCTAAGCCTCAGATAGATGACCTTAAGGTTTGACTCCCCCCCACCCCCGACTCAGTCATGCTGTGCTACAAAGCACAACCCAAGCCTTAGCATTTCCCCCAAGAACAGAATAGAATAGAATTCTTTATTGGCCCAATGTGACGAGGAATTTGTCTTGGTGCAAATGATCTCGGTGTACATAAAAAGAAAAGACACATTCATCAAGAGTCAAGAATCATCAGATACAACACTTAATAATAGTCACAGGGTACAATAAGCAATCAAATCCTATTAGGAAACAGTCAATATAAATCGTAAAGATACAAGCGACAAAGTTACAGTCATACAGTCATAAGTGGGAGGGGATGGGCGATAAGGAGTGGTGAGAAGATTAATAGTAATAGTAGTGCAGACTTTGTAAATAGTTGGACAGTGTTGAGGGAATTATTTGTTTAGCAGAGGGATGGCGTTCGGGGAAAAACCTCCCCTTGTGTCTAGTTGTTCTGGTGTGCAGGGCTCTATAGCGTCGTTTTGAGGGAAGGAGTTGAAACAGTTTATGTCCGGAATGTGAGGGGTCTGTAGATATTTGCAGAAGGAGGCACCCTCACCCACCAGTGGTGGGATTCAAAATTTTTTACTACAGTTCTGTGGGCATGGCTTGGTGGGCGTGGCAGGGGAAGGATACTGCAAATTCCCCCCCACCCCACTAACCTGCTTTCCAGCTCCATTCTCCTGTGCAGGGCAACCAAAGAAGACCCAGCCGATCAGCTGGGACTCGATGGGAGGCAGAGAATAGATGGAGGGGGCGAGGCCAGTCAGAGGTGGGATTTGCCGGTTTTCCCAACTGCTCAAAATTTCCACTACCGGTTCTCCAGAACTGGTCAGAACTGGCTGAATTCCACCTTGGTTTCCCCCTGCACCATCCTTGCTGAATTTTGGAGCCTGTTTATTCAGAAGTAAGGGGGGATGGAAGAGATCAAGACGACCGTCAATCCAGTTGGATGCAGCGCTCGAGCAGAAGGCAACGGGAGGCTGTGTCCCCACGGTGGGCAACAGGCGTCTCCATGATTAGGGAGGTCACAATCGCCATGATTTTGACACACGTAAAAAGAGGCGAGGCTTTGAATACACAGGTGTGGCTTTCTTCCTTCCTTTCTTTTTTTGACCCCTCCATGCAAAGTTATCTCCGATTGACATGAAACAAAAGCTGTGCCAGACTCAAAAGGCAGTTCCGGTGGCCTAGAGATAAAGTTCTCACCTCACAATCAGGAGGCTGTGAGTTCAATCCTAGGTAGAGGATAATATTTGGGATAGACTCTCCTGCTCGGGCAGGGGGTTGGACTAGATCAGTGGTTCTTAACCTGGGCGATATTGCCCCCCAAGGGGCGATTTTGTTTTTCAGGGGGGTGATGGAACGAAAAGGGGCAACGTGGGGGTGAAGGAACGGAAGGGGGGCGATATGGGGGCGATGGAGCGAGATATATTGGGAGAGAGAGAGAGATCTATACTAGTAGATAGGTAGGTAGGTAGATAGGCAGGAAGGCAGGCAGGCAAACAGACAGACCTTTTGGATGGATGGATGGATGGATTGACAGATGGACAGACAGGAAGAATGTGAGAGCGGCAGCACTTTGGGAAAGCGGTGGTGGCGGCTTTTCCCAACATGCTGCCGCATTTGAGGCACCGGTTCAGGTGCGGTACAACAGTCAATGGGGTGAGCCTGCAGGGCCGGTGCCTCGAACACCCCCTGCCTCTTAGCCCCTCTGCTGGCCCCTTGGGGACGCTAAGAGGTGGCAGGGGGCAGTTATGTTGGGGAGGGGCGATGACAACTTCCTCAATGGCTCAAGGGGGCGATTCTTTCAAAAAGGTTAAGAACCACTGGACTAGATGACCTCCAAGGTCCCTTCCAACTCTGTTATTCTATGAACAGAAGTGTTGTGAGAGGGCAGCGTAGTGGCAGGGTCACACAAACAAATAAATGAAAATGGCATGGTTATCAAAAATGGCCTGGAATCTTCCATGCAGTGCCTTTAAAGATGCAAAGAGAACTTTTCTTTAAAAATATATATATATTTGGCACAAATTGCTGGCAGCGCTGAGTTCTGAAATGCTCCGTAGACTGGACTGCAAAGTATGCCGTTAGGAGAAGATCACCCCAAAGTCTCAGAGCTGCAGGGGAAGAAGAGAAAGGGGAAGCAGATGAGGAAGGGAAAGAGAAGGGCACCGTGAGAAAGAGAAGGGAAGGAAGAAAAAAGGAAGGAGAGAAGCTGAAGGGAATGAGTTTGAAAACAGAAAAGAAAGAAGACAGGAAGGGGAAGAGTAGGAGGAAGGAAAGGAGAAGGAAGTGAAGAGGCAGAGAAGGGAAAGGAGGAAGGGAGAAGGAGAGGAAGAGGAGAGAGAGGGTTAGAGGAGGGAAGAAGAAAGAAAGGAGGAAAAAGAAGAGAAGAAGAAGAGTTTGAGAAAGAAAGGGAAGAGAAAGAAGAGAGGGAGGGGGAAAAGAAAGAGAATTAAAAGAGAAAGGGAAGGAGGAGGAGAGGAAAAGGAGAAGAGGAAGGGGAGAGGGGAAGGAGGAGAAACAAGAGAAGAGACTGAGAAAGAAGAGAAAGAGAAAGGGAAGAGGAGAGACTAAGAAAGAGAATGGAAAGCAAAGGAGAAGGGCCATATGGTTCCCAAGCAGGTGGCCTAATCGTGACCTTGGAGTGACCAGAAACCAGGAGATTATCCCCCCTCTGATCCTCCCTGGCTGGCCAGTCTGTCTGCTGAGTCATCCTCCCCATCGTGGCTCCGGACCGAAGCCATCTCCCCAGCAGGACAGCCTCAGGAGGGGCTCAGGTTACCACCACCCCCACACACACATTCTGGGGGTCTGCAAACCACAAAAGACGGGCTTCTGTTCTGCCCCAGGCTGGGAACTACCACGCCCCGCAACCCAACCCGGAGAAGTTGGCAGCTTCCAGCTCAGAATAAGAATAGAATAGAGCTGGAAGGGACCTTGGAGGTCTTCCAGCCCAGCCCCCTGCTCAAGCAGAACCTATATACTATTTCAGACAAGTGGCTGTCCAGTCTCTTCTTAAAAGCCTCCAGTGATGAAGCAACCACGATTTCTGGAGGCCACCTGTTCCCCTGGTTGGTTGTCCTCTCCCTTTGGCAATTTCTCCTTAATTCCAAGGTGCTTCCACTTTGGTTAGTTTCCATCCATTGTTTCTTGTCCTGCCTTCTGGTGCTTTGGAGAATAATTTGAGCCCCCCCCCCTCTTCTTCTTTCCTCCAATACTGGAAGACTGCTATCATGTCGTCCCGCAATTCTTCTTTTCTTTAGACTAGCCAAACCCAAATCCTGCAGCCGTTCCTCATATGTTTTAGTCTCATCTTTTCTGTAATGCGGTGATCAAAAACTGGACTGCAGTATTGCCTCCAGAAGTTGTGAAGTCTACAACACTGGAAGTTCTTAAGAAAAGATTGGACAACCACTTGTCTGAAGTGGTGTAGGGTTCCCTGCCTGAGCAAGGGGCTGGACTAGAAGACCTCCAAGGTCCCTTCCAACTCTGTATTCTATTCTGTTCCATTCCATTCCATTCCATTCCATTCCATTCTATTCTATTCTATATTCCATTATATATTCTATTCTATATTCTATATTATATTCTATGTTCTATCCTACTGTACTCTATTCTATGTTCTATTCTGTTCTATTCTATCCTATTTTCTATTCTATTCTATTCTTTATTCAATATTCTCTATCCTATCCTATCCCATCCCAGGTGTGCTCTTCCCAAGGCTTACCAAAGCTCTTCCCAGACGGCTCCCTGCCGAAGAAGGCGCTGCTGCCCGGTGAGCCCGGCGCGTTCCAAACGGTTGCCCGGCGCGGCTTTTCCCCTCCATTCATAAAAAAAAAGCCGAGCCGGCGAGTGGGAAAGCGCTGACTCACGCGACTGGGAGATGGGCCTAACCCCGCCCCACGAGGGGCCCAAGCCCCGCCCCTCGGCTCTGCGGCTTACCCACCTCTACATACTGGTATATTTAAGTGGCCGCGGCGGCGAAAAGCCGCGGAGCGTCTGGAAGGCGAGCGGGTGCCGGGCGATTCCGGGTTCGTCTAAAGCCGAGCGTCCGCCGCGGGGCTTTCTGGAAGTCCGGGTCGGGGGGTCCCTTCCTAAGGTAAGGCAGCGATAGGGAGCTGTCCCCGCCGAGGGCTGCTGCCGGTGGGGAACCCGGGGAGAGAGACCGGTCCGTGCGCTTGGCATCGTCTGCATGAGTCGCGAAGACGCCCGGCCGGCGTGCCTGCAGACCTGCCCTTCTTCTCCAAGTGGGCGCCCTCCTTCGGAATCTCGCCCGCCGATTTTGGGGGGGTGGTGGCGGGGGTTGGAAGCAGCCCCTTTGCAGGAAAGGCTGCAAATGCATTAAGCAGGAATGTCCCAGCTTGGGCAGCATTATTAAGACTTGTGGACTTCAACTCCCAGAATGCCCCAGGACTGGCTTGGCTGGCTGGGGAATTCTGGGAGTGGAAGCACTCAAGCTTTAGAAGTGGCCAGGGTTGGTGGCTATCCTTGTTTGTAGGCAGGATAGCTTCAACCTGGTGGGGCATGGGAAAAGACTGATCCAAGTTTGTTCATGCTTGATAAAGGTGCTTGTGTTTTAGGGACCTGCCAGTGAAAATACTTTGAAATGAAAATACTTTGAAATTAAAATACTTTGAGAAATTGGGTGCTTGAAATGGGTAGACTGACTCTGGGATTGAAAAATAAAGATGAGACAGAATGTTACAAGGTATAGAATAAATTTTTACCAAGGACGGGAACAGAAAGGAGGGACCCAGAATAAAAATAATAATCAAGGTTTGTAGAATGGATAATTGAGGAACAATGGAATATAATGGATAAGACAATGGATATAAGTTAACTGTATATAAATGTATGTAAGATATGTATCATATACTTCAGTATGTATGGCAAAAATGATTGCCAGGACAACCACACCGTGTCCAATGTTTTAACAATCCAATCAATAAAATATTTAATAGTAATAAAAAAGAAAATACTTTGAAATTGCAATGTACCATTGCAATAAGTAATGAACTATGTTTGAATGGGGTTCGCCTTGGCTCAGCTAGCATGCTCAGGGACCAAGGCATTGTGGGTGTTGTAGTTCTAGGAGGAACCAGTTACTGTCCCCAGGATCAACTTGCCAATATTGTGCTTTGAAACTGCTCCAGCGAGCTGCATGTGTGGGAGTCAGCCAAGTGAGATGGCCCAGCCAAGAATATTATGTAATGTTGCGCCTGGAGAGGCGCCCTTAGAGGGAACGAGCTAATCAGTAAAAGAGAGAGAGAAAGGAGTGGAAAGATACCAAGCAAGGGACCGAACCAAAAGATCAAAGACAGCTTTTCAGGAAAAAAATAATTGACAGGTTCTTCAGAGCAATATTTACAGTATCCTGGGTTGTTTCTGAATAACGTACGTCGGCTTTTAGCAAGCTTTTCTTCGGCCCGACAATTGTGAATTGCACGGGCCAATATTAGTGTCAACTCAAAAATATTTCTCTGGTCTTTTAGAGTTGCCGGAGCCCTGACAATTAGGGAAGAAAAATCAGGGCTGTTCTTTGGGGTCATCAGTAGATACTAGGCCTTTTGTGGGAATTAAAAGTGGTTAAGGCAAGCGGCTAGGAACCAGGAGATGGTGAGTTCTAGTTCTGCTTAAGCCATGAAAGCAGGCTGGGTAGTTTTGGGCCAATGACCAGGGGACTGTGAGTTCTAGTCTCCCTCTTAAGCATGAAAGCCATCTGGGTGGCTTTGGGCCAATGACCAGGGGACTGTGAGTTCTAGTCTCCCTCTTAAGCATGAAAGCCATCTGGGTGCTTTGGGCCAGGAGACAGTGAGTTCCAGTCTCCCTCTTAAGCATGAAAGCCATCTGGGTGGCTTTGGGCCAATGACCAGGAGACGGTGAGTTCTAATTCTGCTTTAGGTATGAAAGCTGACTGGGTGACCTTGAGCCAGTCACTCTCTTTCACGCCTAACCCACCTCCCAGGGTGGTTGTTGGGAAAATAGGAGAAGGAAAGTATGTTGGCTATGTTTGCCACCTTGAGTTATTTGTAAAAATAATAAAGGCTGGATATAAACAAATAAATTTGTAATGCATAGGATGGGCCGATCAATAGATCAACATCTGGATTCTGCTTCCCTGCCTTTTGGAAAACCTGAGCATTCTTGCTTGTTAGTTGAACATTTCCATTCATAAGCCTGCCTTTAGCCATCTTCCACAAACCAGCATTTTTTTTTCTGAGCCCAACCAACAGCTGAATCAGGTTGTAGGCGCCAGGGTGACAGCAATGGAGGCTTAAACACGACTCCCACGGTCTTGGTAAAAAATTTAAAACGGGCACATACACCAAGGCCATGCTGTACATTTGATATCGAATGTTTTGCCTTGCTTCGTTTCCAAGGAATTGAATCCTTATGTACTGCAAACTCTGATACCAGAAAAGAAACAACCGGGTGTAGTTTGGCATTTTAATGAAAAATAAGATCTTTTCCGAGCCAATCTGAAAAAATTAATCCGCTTTCAACAGACTGAGACAGATGGACAGCAGGTTTTTCTTCTTTGTTTCAGTATCTGTTTCTCTTCTCCATCAGTTCTGGGAAGTTAGCACCAGCTTTCTTCGATAACTGCTGTCACACCAACACCTTCCCAGACCCTCTGATAAAAATGCTCTCCTGCTTGGCCTCTTTCCAGGCCAAAGAAGTGTTAGGAATCAATTAGGTGAAGGAACTTCATACTGTCTGTCAGCAGTGTAACTCCTCAAAACCTTAAAAGAGGTCAAGTTTATAGTTGGTACAACAGGAGAAAACTACAAAAGACATCATTCCGACATCAAAAATGGTTCAGATCTGGCTAGCAGCAGGAGAGAGAGAAAGAGAAAGAGAGAGGGAGAAAAAGAGAGAGAGAGAGAGAGAAAGAAAGAAAGAAAAAGAAAGAAAGAAAGAAAAGGAATTCTCCCAGGAAGTCCTTGACTTGTAATCCTAATTGAGCCTAAAATTTCTGTGGCTAAGCGAGGGCGTTGTTAAGTGAGTTTTGCCCCATTTTGCAACCTTTCTTGCCACCGTTGTCAAGCGAATCACTGCAGTTGTTAAGTTACAACACAGTTGAGTGAACCTGGTTGCTTGTCAGAAGGTTGCAAAAGGGGATTCCGAGTCACTCCCAACTGTCATAAGTACGAGTCAGTTGCCAAGCATCTGAATTTGGATCACATGACCACGGGGATACTGTGATGGTTGTAAGTGCGAAGAACAGCCGTTAGTAACTTTTTCCAGTGCTGTTGTAATTCCAAACGGTCACTAAACGGTTATAAGTTGAGGATTAGCTGTAGAAGAGACTGTTGGGCAGTGGCTTCAGATGTTGCTGATTGCTCCGTACGAACCCTTCCCTTCCTGGTTACATGACCCAGGACTTTTGGCTGGGAAAGGAATTCTGGAAATTTGCAGGATTTCCTAATTTGTTTCTGAGGGTCAGTGTGAATTGGTTGAATTGAGCCTCATTAATCCTATAATTCTGTGTTTCTCAACCTTGCCAGTTTGAAGGTGTTGGCTGGGGAGTTCTGGGAGTTGAAGCCCACACATTTTCAAGCTGTCAAGGTTGAGAAACACAGCTATCATTAAGCCTGTAAGCATCCTTCCTTAATGCTGCTCTAAGGGACTACACCTGGCATTGGCCCCTACAGGTATCATGATTTGCCAGATGTTCAGGTAAAAGCCTCTGTCCTCCCATCCTCTTTTCAGTTTGATGTACGTGTTCCTTTTTTTTTTTCATGTTTGTATTCTTATGAGTGAAATTCAGAGGTGGGATTCAGCTGGTTCTGACTGGTTATGGAGAACTGGTAGTGGAATTTTGTGTAGTTCAGAGAACCGGCCAATCCCACCTCTGACTGGCCCCACCAACCCCATCTCTTCTCTGCCTCCCATTGAGTCCCAGCTGATCGACTGGGTCTCCTTTGGTTGCCCTGCACAGGAGAACGGAGCTGGAAAGCAGGTTAGTGGGGTAGGGAGGGAATTTGCAGTATCCTTTCCCTGCCACGCCCACCAAGCCACGCCCACAGAACCAGTAGTAAAAAAATTTGAATCCCACCACTGGCGAAATTCTCACTCATCTGCACAGGCTACAGCCAACATCATCTTCTTCTTGTGCCATATCCGTCATTGGACGTTGGTGATCATGTTGGCAATCAACAGCAACATGAAAAAATGCCCTTGAGTTTTGTCCAAACTGGCCCCTTAGATTTTGAAGCCACAATGTTTTTCTTCTGCCTGGACCTCTTTTGTCTGCAATCTTTCCCTGGAGGATGCCATATTTTTCTGGGTGTCGCATCCCATGTCCGAAATATTCTAAGTTTTGCTTTTTTAATGGTTTTGATGATTTCCCTTGACTAGTTCAGCTTCAACCGCAACAATACAAGAGCCTACAACAGATACAAACTCAATGTAAACAGTTCCAAACTTGATTGCAGGGAATACGACTTCAGCAACAGAGGGGTCAATGCCTGGAATGCACTACCTTACATCCTCAAACCCCCACTCCTTTACCCTTAAACAATTCACTATTGACCTCACCCCATTCCTAAGAGGTCTGTAAGGGGCGTGCATAAGTGCACCATCGTGCCTCCTGTCCCTGTCCTATTGTCCACATTTATTCGTACCTATTTCCCGTATTCTCACTCAGGTTTATACTGATTCCTATTATCTTGTAAGCAATTGACAAATGAAATAAATAATAAATAAATGAAGAGATGGTCTCTTCAAGTGGCTTTCTGTCGGAGACCAACTCTCCACTCCGCAGGGCAGGATAGAAAAGATGGAGCATCTGACAAGCCTGATTTTTTTCTACAGCCAACTGTAGAGTTATTTCCCAGCCTGGGGAGAAGGGTGATGTTGAGTCCTTGCATGAAGATGCTACAGAGGAAAGATTAGGGTTCTTCTTTTTCCATCACCCGAACCATCTGGGAGATTCCAAACAGAGACTTCGAAGAGCTAAGCACTTGGCAATTTATTTATTTATTTAATTAATTTTGTCAATCACTTACAAGGATAAACATAGTTGTGAATACATGAAATGAATACATATAAGAAAAATAAAAAGAAACAATAGGACAGGGACGGTATGCACGTTGGTGCGCTTATGCAGGCCTCTTAGGAAAGGGGTGAGGTCAATAGTAGACAGCCTAAGGTTAAAGTTTTTGGGGTTTGGGGAAGAAACCACAGAGTCAGGTATAGAATTCCAGACATTGACCACTCTGTTGCTGAAGTCGTATTTCCTGCAATCAAGTTTGGTGCGGTTAACTTTGAGTTTGTATCTATTGTGTGCTCTTGTATTGTTATGGTTGAAGCTGAAGTATTGATTGACCGGAAGGACATTGCAATGCATGATTTTATATACTATACTTAGATCGGAACGAAGGCGGCGTATTTCTAGGTTTTCTAGGTCTAGAATTTCAAGTCTGGTGGCATAAGGTATTCTGCAACGAGTAGAGGAGTGGAGAACTCTTTTTGTGAAATATTTCTGGACTTTCTCAACTGTGTTAATATCAGATATGTGATGTGGGTCCCAGACTGATGAGCTATATTCGAGTATAGGTCTAGGAAATGTTTTGTATGCTCTAGTTAGTAGTGTGATATTACCAGAAAAAAAGCTACGTAGGATTAGGTTAACAACTCTTAATGCCTTTTTGGCTATGTAGTTACAGTGGGCTGTAGCACTTAGATCATTAGAGATGAGTATTCCAAGGTCCTTGACGGAGTTTGGATCATCAACAAGGTCTTGACTATTCAGTTTGTATTTTATTTTCTGATTTTTTTTGCCAATATGTAAGACAATCTGGTAGACCAATCTGTCGGTTCTGTTTCCTCCCATATTTCTGTGGGTTAGCTATCATCTCAAGTTAGGTCTCGTACAGTCGATTTCGGGAAGTTCTTTAAAGAAAGGAAGTGTGTGAAATTGCCACCCCCTTTTTCAAAATGCAGTGGTTTCGTGCATGAGATTGCTCCTGATTCTGAGGAAACCTGTGTCTGTCAGTTGACCTTATTTTGCAAAACACTGTATGTGAAGAACACCCAACGTCATCTTTCAGCAGAAATGTATCTTCAACCTTGTTTGGGTAGCAAGTGGGAAGTCTACTCTGGACTGCATTTCTGAGAAGAACCCTCCTCCTTGGCATACCTCTATCTAGTCTCTTTCTCAGACTACAGTTCTGGAATTCACAAATAGCCTGATCATGCGGGCTGGAAATGCTATTCATGTCTGGAGAATACCAGATAGAAGGTGGCAACTGACCAGTTATGGACAGGAAGATGCACAGAATTTGAGGAAGAAGTTCTGTTTTTCTTCTGTGAGGTTCATTGAGGTGGCCTAAAGTACTTCCAAGTTTTGTTTTTTTTAGAATACATTACAGTTATGTAATCAAGATGTTTCCAGTAGGTTGTTTGGAGGTTTGCACAAGGGAATTATATAATATGATGTTAAATTATAATGTTGTAAGTTAATACTAAGAGAGCCAGTTTGGTCTGGTGGTTAAGATAACAGGCTAGAAAGCAGAAGACTGAGTTCTAGTTTCATCTCAGTCATGAAAGCCAGCTGGATGACTTTGGACCAATCACCAGGAGACTGGGAGTTCTAGTCCTGCCATAGGCATGAAAGCCATCTGATGACCTTGGGCCAATCACCAGGAGGCTGTGAATTCTAGTTCCATCTTAGCCATGAAAGCCAGCTGGATGACTTTGGACCAATCACCAGGAGACTGGGAGTTCTGATTTCACCTTTGGCATGAAAACCACCTGGGTATCCTTGTGGCGATTGCTCTCTCTCACAGGGTGGTTGTTGTGGGCAAAATAAGAGGAGGGGGGTTTATTGCATGTATTTGCCGCCTTGAGTTATTTGTAAAAATAACAAAGATGGGATGCAAATAGATAAATCAATCAATAAATACATGTTGCATTGTCTGATGTTTTATCTACAATAGAGATAGATAGTACTTGTATCTGTTTTCATCAAGAACAGTTTGGTGTAATGGCCAAGGCACCAGGCTAGAAATCAGGAGAGCGTGAATTCTAGTTTTGTCTTAGGGGTAAAATTCAGCTAAGCTGACTTTGGGCCAGTCACTCCCCTCTTAGCCCGATCCAGATTACGATGTTATTGTTATCGGGGGAAAACAGGAGGAGGAAGGACTATTAGGTCTTGAATTATTTATGTAAATGATAAAGTTGTATCCCAGAAATTGTAAGCCGCCCTGAGTCTTCGGAGAAGGGCGGCATATAAATGTAATTTAAAAAATAATAATAATAATAAAAAAAAGTCAGGAAAAAAAATCAATAAAATCGTGTGCAACGTGTGAAATATAAAGTTAAATCTTTTGGCTAAAATAAATAAGAGAAAGATGGGGAAAAGCAGAGCAAAGCTAATCAGTGTAAATTCTCTATTGATGAATATTTGCTAAGGTCTTGTATTCAGTAAGCTGCATTCTAATTACCGTGTTTCCCCAAAAATAAGACCTACCCCGAAAGTAAGACCTAGCACTGTTTTCTAAACCTGCCCTAATATAAGACCTACCCCGAGAATAAGACCTAGTGTAAATCTCCTGTTCCAGGAAGACTTTTCAGGGAGCAACCGTGCACCCGTGAAACACCCCCCCCTACACACTCACACCCACTATTTGGCACCATAAATATATAAGACCTACCCCGAAAATAAGACCTAGTGTGTTTTTGGGAGCCAAAAAAATATATAAGACAGTGTCTTATTTTCGGGGAAACACGGTAGTAGTTAATCAATGATATGCAGTGTGAAAATATAAGTGATGCTGTTTGGCACTTTTTCCCCCAGTCGATGTGCTTGAAACAGCCTTGCAATCTGGGGTGGGTCTCTCCTCCCCTCCCCTTCTTCAACACAATCATGGGTGCCACAGTGTGAAAGGTGCTTACAGGTGTGAAACTAAACATTTCCACTCTGAGACCCGGACAAAGCTCCTGCACCTTAAAGGCCGACTTGAGGTTAGACTGGAAAATTTGCTAACCTTCTCTCCTTTCTCCCGCGATTGTCCAGCTTTTGACTCTTTAGTTCTGTGCCACCTGCTCGGTGAGGGTCAGAGAAGCAATAATCCATGGTCCAAACATTTGTGTGGCCTTATCGTTACAGGCAGGCTTGGAGGTCCTTGAACTCTGCTGACAGAGCGGAAGAATAAGTCATGTTTCATGCACATCTGGAACGGAGCACTGCCAAACCTCTTTCCGTGGTGGTTATAGGTAAGTAAGTACCTCTGGGAAGTAATCAGCAGATAACCAGCACAATTATCTTCCCAAGCCAGCCTGTTCTTATCAGCCACGAAGTGCTGGAGTTCCAAGAATTATGATTACAAAAGGAACATCTATTGATATTCTCTCTCTCTCTCTGTCTCTTTCTCGACCCTGTCTTTCAGTTTCCTGCATTTTTGGCCCTTCCTTCCTTCCTTCCTTCCTTCCTTCCTTCCTTCCTTCCTTCCTTCCTTCCTTCCTCCTACTCCTTCCTCTCTCCCTCCCTTCCCCCTCCCTCTCTCCCTTCCTACCACTCTCCCTTCTACTCCTCCCTCCCTCCCTCCCTCCCTTCTTTCCTCTCTCCATTCTACTCCTTCCTTCCCCTTCCCTTCCCCTCCCCTCCTCTATGAAAAACAAAACTCATCAAGAAAAGAAACATCTATGGATATCCTGCTTCCCTGCTTTGCCTTTTTCATGCAAAACATTTTTAAAAAATATTGAAAACAAACTGGATTAAAGATCTTGGCCCCAGTTCACATATAAGATGAGGTTGTCTGCCTTCAGCTTGGCCAGGGAGATCTCTCTCCTGTTGCACGTCACACAAGTGGAAATTTGTAGATGTAACTGTGAGTCTTTTAGCAGAGTAGGGAGGAGAGAGAGATGGCAATGGGAAAGCTGTATTTGTTCGGACCTAGGATTCCCCCAACAGCACGAAACTGAGTCCTCCTCCCGAGAAACCCCTTTTATTTGATTTACAATGAATTTCCTCTCCAACGAAGTCCCGGCCAACAGTCTTTCACGATAGTTCCCAATTAGAAACCTTTATCAGGCTTGGAGAGGGGCCAGGTTATATCTTTCAGACACCGCAGTAATTGGCACAAATGCGGGAATGTCTCCTGCAAAACCCCACTTCCCTTTCGCTCTTCTTTTATTCCCTATGGGAAGGGTTATTCACCGTCCACCTGTGGCTTTACTCCCAAGTCGGCCCATGTTCCTCAGCTGTTCCGTTCGGCTGGCAACTCTGCACATGCACACACTGGGAACAGTCTCCAGCTGTTCTTCTGTCCCACTGACCTCTGACTCCGAAGGCAGCTGATAACTGTCAGACGGCTCTGGCCCCATCTCTGCCTCTGACGCAGAGCCCTCGTCAGAGCCTCCCCCAGACTCCAGGACTGGCCCGTGTCCTTCCCCAATCTCCTCACTGTCTGAATCTACTGCCAGCTCTGGGCCACAACAGTGTTATATCAGCTCTGTCCCATCTACATAAAGTCCTTTGCTTCCTTATTAAGTATGAGCCAACAATGCATTGCAGCTGCCAAAACTCCCAGTGCCGCCCTATGCAGCATCAACAGAGGGATAGAATCAAGATCGCATGGTGTGTTCTTGAAACTGGCTAGGCCTAGTCTAATGAAGAGAAAGACTAGCGATGACATGACAGTGATGTTCCAATAGTTGGGGGTCAACCTATTCTCCCGAGGGCAGGAGAAGAAGAAATGGATGGAAACTTAGCAAGAACAGAAGCAACCTAGAAGTAAGGAGAAATTTCCTGACAGTGAGGACAATTAACCAGTGAAACAGAAGTTGCCTTCAGAAGTTATGGGTGCTCCATCACTGGAGGTTTTTAAGAAAAGATTGCACAACCATTTACCCAGAATGGTATAGGATGTCCTGCTGGAGCAGTGGGTTAGACTAGAAGACTTCCCATGTCCCCTTCCTGGTGCGGCCTGCCAGTGGCCAGCGGGGCTGGCGGCAGACTTGAACAGTGAGGAGGTTCGGGAGGAACATGGGCCAGTCCTGGAATCTGGGGAAGGCTCTGATGAGGGCTCTGCGTCGGAGGCAGAGATGGGGCCAGGGCCGTCTGACAGTTATCAGCTGTCTTTGGAATCGGAGATCAGTGGGGCAGAAGAACAGCTGGAGCCTGTTCCCAGTGTGCGCATGTGCAGAGCTGCCAGGAGAAGGGAACAGTTAAGGAACAAGGGTCAGTTCGGGAGTAAGGGCACAGGTGGATGATGAATGCCCCCTCCCATAGGGAATAAAGAGAACCAAAAGGGGAATGGTGATTGCAGGAGACAATTAGTTCATTTAATTAGTATGAAGATTTATTGGTGACTCTCAGAGACTCCTTGCCAAGTATTTTCTTGTATAGCTTTGCACTTGGAAGCTATTGGCCTGGCAGCTCTCCAAGCCTGATAAGGTCTGTGATTGTAATTCACCTTTGAAAGACTGTTTGCCAGGACTTGGCTGGATATGAATGATAGGAACTCACATTAGCCTAATGAAAAGGGGTTTTGTCGGGACGAAGAGTCTGCTTCGTGATTTCGTGAAGACCTAGAACACTTCCAAGCCTATTATTCTATATCTTGTATCTTTCTCCAGATACAGTAAGTGCAAATGGAATTTTCCTACCTATAAATGTAAGCACCAAAGATTTCTGCAAGCTACAGAATGTTCTATGTAGACCCTTTGGGGGATGGACGAGCTCTTCAGAAGAAGAAGAAAAAGTTTGGCTGTAATAAGAACCGAGAAGGGTGGGGAAAATTGTGGCTTCCAGCTGCTTTTACAACTGGGGCCTGTGCCAGATGGAACAGAATCCCTCTCTCTCTCTCTTGCTGTGTCATGCTGACCGGCTCTGACGCTTCCTTTTAAGCCACGAGGTTCCTGTGGCGAAGAGTGACAGATGGTTCTGTCTTAGCTGGTTAAAAAAAAATAATTAAGCTGCAAAGAATCTGGCAGCTTTAGCAAATGAACGCCTCCGTCCTCTCATCTAAACTATTTAGATTGGCAAATTGTCTCTTGAGGGAGGTAGTCCTCGACTTACAACAATTCACTTAGTGATGACACTGGGGGAAAAATGTTCCAGGCCTAATAACCCCAAGCATTTGAGATTTTTCTCATGAGAACAATATGTTGTATTTGCCCAAACCTGGAAGAGTGATAAGATACCAACAGAGGGAAAAATAATTGAAAAAAAATGTTTGAATGTGCAGAAATGAATAGATAGAAATTAAAGAAAAAGAAGAGTCTGAATATTATATGGTATGGGACTTGTTTTTATCAATGGATAGAAAATAGAATAATCTAAAAGGGATTTGTCATATCAATAAAGTAATAAGAGGAGTTAATGGAATAGATATATAGATTGTATTTATACTACATATATGGGAGTGTGATTACTGTTATGTGGTTAAGATGAACAAGAAGAATATTGTTAATAACAGATAAGTAATTTGAAACATGTACCTAATCAATGCATGACTGAAATGGAATGGGTTTTTTTTGTACATAATTTTTTTTTTAAATTTACAAAAGAAAAAGAAAAATGTTAGAGTCCCCAACGTTTTGATTGCACTTTTTGGCAATTCTGCCAGCTCTCTTGTATCTTCATAAATGTGGCAATTAGAACTGTGCACGCAAGTCCAGACGCAAATAAAGATTTCTCTTAAGTTCATCATAGGGTTGGCCATTTTACATGCATTCCCTTTTTCTTATTAGCCTATGCTTCTGTCCACAGCTGCTCCATCCTGAATCACTATCTTTGCAGGTAGCCCTCGACTTATAACCGTTCATTTAGTGACTGTTCAAAGGTGATAATGGCCGTGAAAAAAGCGACTTACGACTGTTTTTCACGATTGCAACCTTTGCAAGCCGCCTCATGAACCTGTGATCAAAATTCAGATGTTTGGCAACTGACTCATATTTATGACCGTTGCAGTGTCCTGGGGTCTCATGATCCCCTTTTGCGACCTTCTGGCAAGCAAAGTCAAGAGGGCAAGCCAGATTCACATAACAACCAGATCACTAGAATAGAATAAATAGAATAGAATAATCCCTCGATTGTCCCTTTGAATGTACACTAATCGGCATGCATTAAAGTGAAGTTTCGTTGCATGCAGCTCTCAAAGAGCCACCACCTCCAATATACACTACAGAACAGAACAAATAAATTAACACAGATAAATACAGAATTATACCCCACATATATTATGTGTCACAGAGAAACAAACCCAGTCTAGTTCAGCTGTATACCTGTACATGGTGAGAGGATTAACTGCAGGGAGTCACTTAACAACTATGGCAGGAAATGTAAAATGGGGCAAACATCCCCCTTAAGAAATGTCTCGCTTAACAACACAAATCTTGGGCTCAGTTGCAATCGTAAGTCAAGGACACTGGGATGCTGAAATTATCACCAATACTTGCTAGTTTCCAAGCATCCTTATTTTAATCCCGTGGCCACAGGGGATGCTGCAGTGGTCATAAGTGTGAAAAATGGTCATAAGTCACTCTTTTTTTCTGATTATAAAATAAATCCGAGTTGTTCAGCTGGAATATCTTCAGGCAGGCTAAACTTGTGACTTTGATTTGCCAGGGCTTGCCATACAAAAGTCCCAAAAGTCTCTTATTTCTCGCTCAGAGAACCCTATGAACCCAGCCGGAGGGCTCCTACATGTGAATTAAGCCTCTTGTAGCTTTGTAGCAAGCCAAACTTGTTTTCTAAGCACTTGGATTCAGCTGACCACTGAATTTCACTTTGGTGGCCCTTGACCAAGGACTTCAAAACGAGCCCAGCAGATTTGTTTTGAGGGTTGTGCAAAAGGAAGTCATTAAAAAAAAAACACGAACGTTAAAACAGGCACCTCCTTTTCCCAACAATGCAAAATCCAGATTTGCATTTGCTTTGCATACCTAATTGCAAGCAAGTCGCAATGCTGGTCCTTGAATTCCAGAGAAATTGGTTTGATAGGAGTGGAATATAGGGATATTTTTAAACAGATTAACAAAGTTGGAAGGGACTTTGTGGGTCATCTAGTCCAACCTTCCACCCAAGCAGGAGACCCTACACCATTTCTGACAGATGGCAGTCCAGTCTCTTCTTGAAAGCCTCCAGGGATGAAGCTCCCACAACTTCTGAAGGCAACTCTTGTTCCATGGATTGATTGTTCTCACTGTCAGGAAATGTCTCCTTATTTCTAGGTTGAATCTCTCCTTGTTCAGTTTCCATCCATGATTCCTTTTCTGGCCTTTAGGTGCCTTGGAAAACAGCTTGACCCCTTCCTCCTCCTCTCTGGGGCAGCCCCTCAAATATTGGAAGACTGCTCTCATGTCTCCCCTGGTCCTTCTCTTCACTAGACTGGCCAAGCCCAGTTCCTACAACCGTTCTTCATAAGTTTTAGTCTCCTCATCATCCTAGTTGCTCTTCTCTGCATTCTTTCTAGATTATGGGGATTATTTACCTCCTTGAGTTATTTATGAAAATAAGAAAAGCTGGATGAAAATATATCTGGGGCATGTAACCTAACTTGAATCTGCTTGATTTCTGTCTTTCAGGAAATGGTCCCTCAGGAATCTGCTTGTCCTATCTCTTGTCCGGCAACGTGCCCTATGTCAGAAGGAATTCCGTTCATCCTAATCCAATCTTGCAAAGGAAATTAGAAGAGACCCCGGAGGTTCCCATCATAGATCAGGTTGGTATAGCCCATATCTCTTTGTGGTGGGTTCTTTTAATCAAGTAGATTTAGCTGCGAAGAAACTCTTCACTTTTGCAAAAACAAGGCATTTATCCTTTAGTCCCAGGGTTTCATTATGGGTGGCAAACTCCTATAAGTTTATAATTATATTATAGAAACTAGCTTGATACCCGTGCTTCGCTACGAAACTATATGATGGGGCTTAGCTTTTGGGGAGGAAAATAAGGGAGGGGGGAATTCTGCCTCTGCCTACCAGCATCCATCGGTATTCATCTGGCTAGCATCCTGTCAGCGTGTAAGAGAGTGGAGGGCTGCTTGGAAAATGAAAGAGTATTTGCTGTGTGAGCAGGAAGGAGACAGCAAGAAGCCTGGGCGTGGCTTAGCTCAACTATTCTGTACTAAAGCTGCTTGGTGCTCTGAAGCTGAAACTCCTCTCCTCTGCTTGTGTTTTGCATTTGGAAGAGATTTCTTTTCAGGTGGGGAGGGGGAGTAGAACTCCTTAGCATCAGAGCGTGTTAATAATAATAATAATATAGGAAATATTAATGCTCTGATGGTCATTTCAAAAAATCCTTTCTTAGTGAGCACCTAGAAGTCAAGGGGAACCTACGTGCCAGATGTCAAGTTTGTAGGCTTTACTATTCTGGAGATTTTGTGATGATGCGTGAGGGGTATTTCGCTTTTATATATATAGATTTATAAGTCATATAAGAGCAGTTTGGTCTAATGGTGAAGCACCAGGCTAGAAAGCAGGAGACCCCAAGTTCAGGTCTTACCTTTGTCATGGAAACCGGCTGGGTGACCTTAGACCACCTCCACCCACTGTCTCAGACCAACCCACCTTACAAGGCTGTTGTTGTGGAGTGATTGCCCCTCCCATAAAGGACAGGCAAAGGTAAAGAAACCTTTGCAGGAAGCAAAGTTGTTCACTCTGTTCAGATTAATCCTTGAAGCTCTGTGTGGACTTTGTACTTCGGTTGGTTTTTTAATAATTCATTTGGCACTCTAGTTGTTGTCAGCAATTCAAAGGAGAGAAAGGTGGGTGCTTATCTTGAGGGACTGTTTGGGAGTCATTACCGTCTGTGAATGAAAATAATTCCCAGCATTGAAATAAAACAAGAGTTGTTTTAACTAAGGGTGTGCTTAATTATGGTGTCGGGAAGCCTTGGTCAATTGGAACATCTCCAATTAAAACATCGTGTTTTCCCTGTAGGATCTGGAGTATCTCTCTGAAGGTTTAGAGGGTCGATCTTCCAGTCCAGTGGCTCTTCTTTTCGATGCCCTTCTGCGTCCGGATACGGACTTTGGCGAGACAGCTGATTCTGTCCTCACTTGGTGGCATGAACCTGACCGAGCGATCCCTCATCTGGTTCTGGGCAAAACCCTCCCTGGAGGAGCTTGGCATGTAAGTGCAGCTCAGGATCTTAGCGTTTATAAACGAAGGTCATAGTATGTGGAACATAGAATATTAACAGTTAGAAGGGACCTCGGAGGTCTTCTAGTCCAATCCCCTGCCCAAGGCACGAGACTCTACACCAGTGATAGCTAACCTTTTTTGGCACCAAGTGCCCAAAGCATGCTTGCACACATCCCCAAAATGCAGTGCACACATGTGCCCTGCCCACCCTGCCCATGCACGTGTGATCCCCTGCCCCTGGCACTTCTGCATGTGACCCCCTGTCCCTGCGCATGCACGTGCACCCCCCCTGCACCCACGCATGTATGTGCGACCCCCTGTGTGTGCCCCACACATGCATGTGTGAACACCATCTGTGCACCCCACCCCCGTGCATGCGCACACGACCCCCCCACCCCCCACGCATGCACGGCAGAGACCAAAAGACCAGCTGGCCAGCAGGAGGCGCGGGTGCTCATGCACAGCAGAACTGAGCTGGGGCCACGGCTTGCATGCCCAGAGAGAGCCACATGCCATTGGTTCGCCATTAGGGCTCTACACCATTCCAGACGAATGGTTGTCCTGGCTCTTAAAAGCTTCCAGTGATGCAGCATCTACAACTTCTGCAGACAAGCCGTTTCATTGGACAAGTGTTTTCACTGACAGGAACTTCCTCCTTGGTTCTTACGTTGTTTCCGATTAGTTTCCATCCGTTGCTTCTTCTTCTGCCTTGAGGTGCTTTGGAGAATAAGTTGACCCCCTCCTCTTTGCGGCAGCCCCCTCAAATATTGGAACACTGCCATCAGGAACACTTTCCACAGGGGAAAAAAATGGTTTCTTGCGTTTTCTTTCTCGGGGCAGTGGTGGGAGATGCTAGGGCTATGATGAATGGGTAGCCCTTCCATTACTCCGAAGACTTCTTGGTCATCCACATTTCCTAATGTGAAGATACCTAAAACAAAACAGTGGAAGGAGATTCCCTAGATGATTTTCTTATGGATTGAATAAAAATATGGGAATTGAGGAAGGTGGCATTCCCCCCTTAGATGCCTTCTGTCCAAATAATGAAAAGCACTGGTGGTCTGTCCATGAGAAATTCTCTGGAATCCTCTTCTTCTCTGAAGGGTCATCAAAAGAGAATCAAGACCACGTGATGTGTTAGTACCACTTTTTAGGACCTTGGTAAGACCACACTTGGAATATTGCATCCAGTTTTGGTCTCCATGATATAAAAAAAGATGTTGAGACCCTAGAACAGAGGTCTTGAAACTTGACAGCTTTTTAAGACTTGTGGACTTCAACTCCCAGAATTCCTCCTCCAGTCATGTTAGCTCAGGAATTCTGAGCGTTGAAGTCCACAAGTCTTAATCTTGCCAAGTTTGAAGACTCTTGGTCTAGAAAGAGTGCAGAGAAGAGCAACCAGGGTAATTAGGAGGCGAAAGCCTATAAAGAACAGTTGTAGGATTTGGGCATGTCTACTTTAATCAAAAGAAGGACTGGGGTGACATGATAGCAGTGTTGTAATATCTGAGGGGCTGCCACGAAGAGGAAAGGGGCAACTTAGACTTCAAAGCACTTGAAGGCAGGACCAGAAGCCATGGATGGAAACTAATCAAGAAGAGAAGCAACATAGAACTAAGCAGAAATTTCCTGACAATTAGAAAAATTAATTAGTAGAATGGCTTCCCTCCAGAAGTTGTGGGTGCTCTAACACTGGAGATTTTTAGCAAGAGATTGTATAACTATTTATGTGAAATGGTATATGATTTTCTGCCGGAGGACGGGGTGGGACTAGAAGACTTCCAACATCCCTTCCAATTCTGTTATTCTGTTATTCTATTAAGCTCAGCTTTGCTTTCAGCAGATTGAATGAGAACTGGTGCTGGAAAAAAGATATATATCTAGATATATCTAGATATAGATATATATAGATATTTATAAATAAGAGATAGATAGGTAGGTAGATAGGTAGATAGATGATAGATGGATAGATAGATAGATAGATAGATAGATAGATAGATAGATAGAGGGATGATAGATGGATAGATGGATAGATAGATAGATAGATGATAGATGGATGGATAGATAGATAGATGATAGGTAGATAGGTAGATAGGCAGAAGATAGATAGACAGACAGACAGACAGATGGATGAACAGATGACAGACAGACAGACAGACAGACAGACAGATGGATGACAGATGGATAGACAGATGATGATGATTGGACAGAGATAGATAGATAGATAGAATATATATTCAGATAGATATAGATACATATATGACATATATATAGATATATATAGATATATATCTAGATATAGATATATATAGATATTTATAAATAAGAGATAGATAGGTAGGTAGATAGGTAGATAGATAGATAGATGGATGGATGGATAGATAGATAGATAGATAGATAGATAGATGATAGATGGATAGATAGATAGATAAGTAGGTAGATAGATAGATAAGTAGGTAGATAGGTAGGTAGATAGATGATAGATGGATAGATAGATGATAGATGGATAGATAAATAGATAGATAGATAGATAGATAGATAGATAGATAGATAGATAGATAGATTTTTTTTGCACCAAGCTGATGTAAATCAAGTTAAAACATAACCCAAGTTTATAGAACTAGTCTGCGCCAAACTCTAAATGTTCGGTTAGTATGGGATGAACTAGACATTGTAAACTGTTCAGAGTTTGAACCCTGAAAAATAATTAAATACAAAAGACTCAAATTCAAAATGTTTCACATTTTAATTCTGGTCTTAGTAGAAAGAGATCTGAGCTAGTTCCAACCCTTTTTAAAAGTGTTGTGAGTTTGAAATAATTGAATGTCAAGTTCAAACTGAGCATTTTGAACTTAAAAATGGGCTCTTTCAGAGTTAGAGCATTCCTGGAATGGTTGAAACTATGTCAAAACGCTTCCAGTAAATTTGGGACATCTGCTGGAAGTTAGATAATACAGGGATGTTTTAGATTATGTATCTGCTGGACTTGCCATCTTGGGTTTTTCTTTTTTTTTCTTTTTGAGTAGTTTGCTTTTTGTTGCATTTTGTTTATTATATTATTGTTTCCTTGCTTGGTGTATCATAACCCACCAAATCAAATGAAAGATAAAATAAAACATCTCAAATATAAAACAGGGTGTTTTGCGGTTGAAATATTTTACATAATTCTATCACAGAACTATGGTTGGAATTTCAATTTATCTACACTGTTCTTGTGTTAATATATATGCCTGCCTGATATTTATTGAAGCTGATTCTCCAAATAGCCAAAATAACAACAACTCCACACTACCTAAAAAAAATAAACATACAGTATAAGTAGTCCTTGACTTACGACCACAATTGCGGCCCAAATTTCTGTTGTTAAGTGAGACATTTGTTAAGTGAGTTTTGCCCCATTTTACAATCTTTCGTGCCTCAGTTGTTAAGTGAACCGCTGCAGTTGATAAGTTAGTAACCTGGTTGTTAAGTGAATCTGGCTTCCCCATTGGGTTTGCTTGTGAGAAGGTCGCAAAAGGGGATCATGTGACTCTGAGAGACTGCGACTGTCATAAATATGAGCTAGTTGCCAAATGTCCAAATTTTTATCACATAACTACGGAGACGCTGCAATTGTTGTAAGTGTGAAAAACGGTCATAACCAGAGGCGGGCTCGCAGGGGCTGAGGAGAGCCCCTAGCTAAGACTCTGCGGGGCTTGGAGAGCCCCCAGTAACCTCAGAAAGACAAGCTGCAAGGGAAAGCTCTTAATAGGCTTAATTAAACTTCTGGGCATTCAGCCAAGTGCATTTCACACCTGGTAAAAGTGTTGCAAACTAGATAAACAATCTACTCAGCACTTGCAGTGGAAGAGCCATTGAGAAAATCAGATAACATAGCCACCAGCCTCCAAGGGGATTAATTCCCAAATAATAAGAATCACGTAACTCACCAGAAACTCCACTAAGACTCCAAGATCCCTCTCACAGTCACTGCTATTAAGCCTGGTTTCACCCAGTCTTTTATTTAAGTATTAAATGCACAAAATAATAAAACAACTTTTTGGTATATATCTTTTTTTTTGGTAATTAGGGCAAAGAACCGACGTCAAGTTGGCCACACCACCCAGTCACATGACCACCCAGCCAGTCATTAGGGCAGAGAGCCCCTTGCTAAAAAAATTTGAAGCCTACCCTTGGTCATAAATAACTTTTTTCAGTGCCATTGTAAGTTTGAGCAGTCACTAAATGAACTATCGTAAGTCAAGAGCTACCTGTATTACAGAGAAGATTTGGCATCAGCTTAAAAGTTTGAAGATTTGGAAGTTTGCACAAACTGAAATGGCTATAGTTGTATATGGCTATATTGGAAATGAAATATCAGAGTCTAAAAATAGGGGGGGGGGAATGGAATCAAATCCCAGATTAGCAAAAACATTCCAAATAATAAGAATGAACAAGTAATTTCTAATGGATCTAAAGCATCCCTAAAACTTTATGGCCAGACAGAATCCTGAATATTAAAACATGGTTTGCTAATAAGCCACAATTACTAGAGTTATCGTTGTGCAGAGTCGTAAACTCTGCTTTGCAAACATCCGTTGCTGGTTATATGCAGCATCTTGCAACCAAGTCAAAGAAATTGCACTGTGTATTACAGAGAGAGAGGCCTGTGCTAGATTTGTGAGGAGGAGCAAATTTTAGCTCTCTGGCTAATTTTGCGGGAGGGATTCACCAGTCTCCCTACATCAATTCCTTCACTGCTTCCAGTTGTATTTCCAGAACTGGATTTATGTTCTAATTTTCTTTTTTCTTTCTTTCTGTCTAGTCTATTGAAGGATCCATGTTCACCCTGAGCCAAGGAGATTGGATGGGGCTTCCTGACGTGCCATTCAAAGAATGGTTGAGCAAGAAGAAAAGGTAGGACGGCTTCCCTTTGGGAAACTCTAATTAATAGAATAGAATAAAGTAGGGTAGAGTAGAGTAGAGTAGAGTAGAGTAGAATAGAATAGAATAGAATAGAATAGAATAGAATAGAATAGAATAGAATAATGGAACCATGGAATGGAATGAAATAGAATAGGATGGAATGGGACGGGACGGGACAGAATAGGATAGGATAGAGTAGAGTAGAATGGAATGGAATGGAATGGAATAGAATAGAATATTAAAATGCTTTCAAATTGAGCCCAAAACCCTAGCTTTGAGTTATGAACAAGGTTGGGATTCTACCGGTTCGGACCGGTTCAGGCAAACCAGATGCCAAATTTGCATCTGGTTCTCTGAATCGGTATTTGAACTGATTGGCTGGCACCGCCCACCCCGCTCCTCCCAGGAGTCTCCACGTGGCCCATTTTCAATGCAGGCAAGTGCAGGGGCCACACGGAGGATCTGGGAGGGGGTGGAAATGGGCCTTCCAGAAGTCCAGAAACAGGCCTGTTTCCAGCTTCCAGATGGCCTCCAGAGCCCGGGAATGGCCGTTTTTGCCTCCCAGAGGCCTGAGGGAAGCCTCCAGACTCTTGGGAAGAGAAGTTCCAGTAGGCCATATCCACTATGACCACGCCCACCCAGCAACTGGACAGTGAACTGGTTGCTGGGATTTTTGAATCCCATCCCTGGTTATGAGTTATGAGTGGTTTCCATTGATTATTGGTCTGTTCTGATCCATATTTTTGTTCTGCAGAGGCTTCAGAAACAACAGGGCAACTGCTGGTGACATAGTCCAATACTACCAATATTACGTGGCCAAGAAAGGTCTGAAGAAGAACTTTGTCTGTGGAACTCTGGTGACATCTGTGAAGAGACTGAACTTGGATTTGGAAGAGAGCTATGGCGGTCCAGATTCCAAGGACAGCCGGTCCGTCTGGGATTTATCCCAGGGATCCCAAGAAAACAGGGACAGCCTCTTTCAGGTTGATGGGATTGTCACCAACACGGGTGGTGCCCATCCCTTCTCAGTTTATGCAGAGAATGTGGTTTTAGCCACGGGGACCTATGATAGCCCAACCCAGCTTGGGGTCCAAGGCGAGCATCTCCCTTTCATCCATCACACGCTGTCGGCTCTTGAAGAAGCTGTCAAGAACAAAGAGATCGGGATCATGTCGGACCCAATCTTGATCGTAGGAGCTGGCTTAACGGCCGCAGATGCAGTCCTCTTTGCCCACCATTATAACATTCCTGTGATCCATGTTTTCCGCCGGCGAGTCAATGACCCGGCCCTCATCTTCAACCAGCTCCCCAAAACAATGTACCCCGAGTACCACAAAGTCCACCAGATGATGAGGGAGCAGGCCAACCCTTACCCAGGGCCGTACAAACACTACGTCAGCCTTCCTGAGCACCATGTCGTCTGCTTCTCGGAGGACCAGAAGTGCATCTTTGCGGACAAGAGCGGCCGTCAAAAAATACACCCAATCTCCATGGCTTTTGTCCTCATAGGCTCCAATCCCAACCTCGCCTACTTGCCCAACAATGGGATGGACTTGGCTGTTGACTGTGAGCAGCCGGTCAGTTCCAAGAGGAACCCTGTAGATGTTGATCTCTTTACGTACGAGTCTGTGCATGAGAAGGGGCTTTATGCTCTAGGGCCATTAGCTGGGGACAACTTTGTGAGGTTTGTGCAAGGCGGTGCGTTGGCCATCGCTAGCTCTCTGCTGAAGAAGACCAAAAATCCTCCTTAATGCCGGTGAATGTAACCTCTCCTCTGAAGGGTGACTCTTGGCCAACTTTTGAGAGTGGGCATTGGGTGTGTAGCTGGGTTTTCAGATATGAAGCCTCTCCTTGAAAGCCTTCAAAATGGGCTGGGCTGGGCCAAGGGTCCAGCTCAAGAAGATAACAGCAGGATCCTTGCAGAATGTTTGACTTCTTAATCCCTCTACCTCTGAGAGGTAGTGATGGATTAAGAAAGCTTGAGTAGATCCCACAGTGCAAATCAGGTGTTGCCTCAGTTAAATCTGAAGCAAGTTATCTCTCCATGGGTAACCTGAAGACCTCCGTCCACCTTATTCTGAACTGCAGTGAAAGCACTGTTTGCATCCAAAATAATCCTCTTTGCTCATGGAAGAGCGGTGGTTTTCCATTAAATAATGCACCCCATGGTTCTTCAGGGAACCCCAAAGTGAGTCAACAGATTTTCAGTAGATCCATGAAGGCACAGCAAAGAATGGGAAGGTCTGTAGTTCTCCAAGGCCATCTACGCATGGAAGTGCCTTTCCATTATAAGTGGTGGGTCTGCATCCAACATAAAAGTCTGAAACAGACTCAGGCCAACCCTCCAGATATGCAGAATTCTCCAGCCATCATGGTACCTGCTGAGATCTGGAAGGTGCCAGGTTTTTTGGGGTGGGGGGGTTAGTCTAGAACAGGATTATTAAACTGCGGGCTGGATGTGTCATGTGCTGGCCAGGCCCACCCATTTTAGCGAAGGGGAAAAAAGCCACAATATACCACGTGACAACAATGTGATGACACGAGTTTGACATCCCTGGTCTAGGACAGTGTTGGCAACCTTAAACACTCAAAGAGCCATTTGGATCCGTTTCCCACAGAAAAAAAACCACTGGGAGCCACAAAACCTACTGGGAGTTGAAAAGCTCAATAAATTGTGTGCCGACAGGTGTTGCACATTGGTGGTTGTGACACATATTTTGAGCGACAGGGAGCTGCAGCAGAGGGATAAAAAGAGCCACATGTGGCTCCAGAGCCGCAGGTTGCCAACCCCTGGTCTAGGAGAACATAAAGTTGCATTAACAAGCAGTCTGGGCTGATGGTTGGACTAACCATTGTGCAATTGTTACACTGAACAGTGAAACCTAACCAACCACAGTTTCTTCATCTTCTCGGAAGCGAAGTTCAAACCTGTAATCCTGCAAAGCAATTTTGGATGCTACCATTCAGAATCTCAGGATGTTCTTTAATGTTTCCCTGGCCAGTGTTGCCGACAATGTTGAATTCTGTAAGTTAAATTGTTGAAGTCTGTAAGTTAAATTAGTGCTACTAATTTGTAAGCACATTTTGTAAAATAATAGGGGGGTTTTCCCCCCTAAAATATAGAACATATATTTTCCATATGGCTATTTTTAAATTAAAATAAAACCGGATTTCTACAGATTCATTCTTCCATTTGCAAGTAAGCCGCTGTCTCCTATGTGTTCTATTTTGAGAGGAAGGTATGTGGATTATTTATTGCTAAAGTTACTACTTGGCAGGACACAAGGAACACAGCTGATAACATGTTTGATAATAGGGGCAAATCCCTTTGCAGATTCTGTTCTGATACATTTGGAACAACATTAAAAAGTACCAAGGGGTTATTGCTATTTTTGTTTAACAAGAAAAAATTTGCACCGATTTTCTTGATGGCATTTTTAGAGAATCTATTCATACAGCTAGCTATCTTTAAATAATTCTAAATATGTGTTAACATCCTTTGAACTTGCACACTTGAAGGGGGGAAGAGAAGCTGCAATGAGCTGGAAGGAGAAAAAATAAATAAAGTTATGCAAAAACAAAAAAGCAAAGTCACAAGTCATCCACTCTTATTGACACGAGAAATATACTAAAAGCCCGGATCGTACAACACGTTGAACTAATTAGTTGTGCTCATTGGGGATTGGGGGCATGCCTGGTGTTCTCTGAACTTGTTTTCTTGCAGACATTTCATTACCAAACTAGGTAACATCATCAGAGCTATAGATGTTCTCTTCTATCACATCCTTGTGGTCTATGGGTGCTGTTGCGATCTATTGAAATACAGCTCCAGAATATTCAGCAAATTATCCTGTTGACTCAAAGGAGAGTGAAGGATGGGAAGCAAGACTTTGTCTACATTCCTCCTTTGGCTTCTGCTCTTTCTTATGGCCTGCTTCCTATAGGCCATCAAAAACTTTACAGAGGTACTGATTTGATACTGAATGTCAGCGTTCCAACTAACCTACTGCAAACCAGAGAACTCCAAGACAAACATCTTCTCAAAGTTCCATTTTATTAGAGTTGTCCTAATGCACATCTGAGAAAACCCAAATCTGAGAATTCCGGGGTTTCCCTTCCCCAAAAGAAATTCAAAGATCCATCCCCTGCACCCATCAGTCCATCACAGGGCCCAACCAAACCTTCATCCCAACTGAGGACATCCCTCCAGAAACTCCTCTCCGGGTGCAGGGCAACATGTCCTTGACTCTGAGAAAAAATGTTGTTGAGTCTAATCTTTCACCTCTCTATGAAATCCCCCCTCCTAATTTTCCAGGCACTAAATGTGGCAGCCTTGAAGCTTCCAAGTAAAAAATGGCTTCCAAGGCTGACATTGAGACATGAACTGGGGGAGCAAGAAGGGAGGGGCATGACCATGTGTGACTGTATGCTGATGATGCAATGGGTGTTAATGACATAGCAACACTTGCATGGTGACAACATGATGCAACAGGCATCATTGTGACTTCTACTACAAGCTTACGACTGGAGAATCCTTTAATTGTCCTTTTGTAACTCCCCCTTTACTCCCCTTTTACAACTCTCATCCCGTAACTAATTCAGGATAGAGTCAGGGCGACTGGATGGAGCTGGGTGTTTACTGGCCGGATGAAAACCATAGTTTATAACAGTGGTGGCTAAGTTTTTGGGGCTCCTGTGCCAAAAATTGTGCATGCGCTTGCATGCCTGCGCTCACATGCCAGCACCCAGAAGGCAATGCGTGCCCCCTACGCATGTGCGCACAATCCCCACCCACCCACTCCCGCCACCCCTTTACCTGCACTGCACCTCACAGCTGATTTTTGGCCAGTTTGAGGCTTTTTTCGATTTTGAGAGGAGGCTTTGCAGGCTGAAAACTAACCCCGTTTCATCACTTCCGGTATTTTTGGAAAAACAGGAAATGATGAAACAGGGCTAGTTTTCAGCCTGCAGAAGCCTGCAGAAGCCTTCCTCAAGTCTTTGGGAGGCCAAAAAAGGCCTCAAACTGGCCGAAAATCAACTGCCATAGGTTCGCCATCACAGGTTTATAATATATTGCTATCTGTGCCTCTAGCTCAGGGGTTCCCAAAGTGGCAACTTTAAGCATAGCTAGCTGAGGAATTCTGGGAGTTCAAATCCACAGATCTTAAAGTTGCCAAGTTTGGAGACCCCTGCTCTAGCTGAATGCAGCTTAAATACCATTACAAGTGCTTTCTCCAAATCCAAGCAAATTTCCATTAAAGAAGACAATGTCAGCCAAAGGTTCCAGATCAGTACACGCTGGGATTAAAAGATGAACCCTCATCTACTTAACCAAACTTTCTGAATCCATATAGCATGCAACCATGTCTTTTTTTCTACCCCTTTCCCAGGACCTGCCTCTGTCTTCAATCTGGGAGATGCACAAGGTCCCAGCACTATATATGTCTATCATTGCACCAGGCTGCACTGACTGGACTGAAGCAAGATCAGTCAGGTGATCTAAGCTAAAATGGCTAAAAATAAATGCATTGGCCAACTTTTGAATTCCTGGCCCAGCAGACAAAGCAGGGAGCAAGGACATGTACATTTAAATAGGCTCTTGGGGATCTGGTATATTTAGGGCGATGACGATTTACAAATTCCATTTGTGCAGGCCAAGTGGCTGCTGCCAGTTTATTTGCTATCACTTGTCCAGCCAATTCCATTGTGAGATACCAGGTTGCTGAGCTAGGCGACCAGTGAGAGACTGCAGAAGCAATTTTTTAATTTTTTTTTTTTGCAGGGAGGAAGCAAAGCTAGTTTTCTTCCTCTGTTCAAAGCGCAAAAGTTCAAAGAAATCTATCTATCTATATAAAAGCAAAATACCACTCACGCATCATCACAAAATCTCCAGAACCAGAAAGCCCACAAACTTGATATTTGGCACCTATGTTCCTCTTGGCTTCTAGGTGCTCGCTAAGAAAGGATTTTTCAAAATGACTATCAGAGTATTAGTATTTCCTATATTATTAACATGCTCTGATGCTAAAGAGTTCTACTCCCCCGCCCCACCTGGAAAAAAATCTCTTCCAAATGCAAAACACGAGCAGAGGGGAGGAGTTTCTGTTTCCTTTTCAGTTTCACAGCACCAAACAGCTTTAGTACAGAACAGTTGAGCTAAGCCATGCCCAGGCTCCTTGCTGTCTCCTTTTTGCTCACACAGCAAATACTGTTTCAGTTTTCAAACAGCCCTCAACTCTCTCACATACTGACAGGATGCTAGCCAGATGAATACTGATGGATGCTGGTAGGCAGAGGCAGAATTCCCCCCCCCTTCTTTTCATCCCCAAAAACTAAGCCCAACCACAGTTTGGTAGTGAAGCACGCATATTGAGCTAGTAGAATATATTCCTAGGGTTGAAAGGGACCTTGGAGGTCTTCTAGCCTCCAATCTTTTGGGCCCCAGGCACTGGTTCCATGGAGAAAGGGTGATCCAAATGGTTTTGCCTGCTGCCTGCATCCTGTGGATGGGGCTTTGTTTGTGCAGCCTGGTTGCTGGCATGCCACGGATTGGTGCCAGTCTACTCAGTGGTGGGATTCATTTTTTTTTACTACTGGTTCTGTGGGCGTGGCAGGGGAAGGATACTGCAAAATCCCCATTCCCCCCCACCCCACTAACCTGCTTTCCGGCTCCGTTCTCCTGTGCAGGGCAACCAAAGAAGACCCAGCCGATCAGCTGGGACTCAATGGGAGGCAGAGAATAGACGGGGGGCAGGGCCAGTCAGAGTGGGTATTTGCTGGTTTTCTGAACTACCCAAAATTTCCACTACTGATTCTCCAGAACTGGACAGAACCTGCTGAATACCACCTCTGCTATGGACCAGGAGACCCCTGTTCTGGTCCACACCTCTGCCCAAGGCATCAGTCTTTATACTGTTGGAAGAAATATCCATCTGGTTCAGTTCCAAGCCAGGAGAAAGGCACTGGAGACAAACCAGAGGCTGGAGGCTGATTGGAAAGTGGATTTATTGATGAAGCAGAACTACCAAGGACGTGATTCTGGGCAGCTGTCCACATGGAGTTGAGAGTGAGGGGTTTTTAAACTTTCTCTTGGGCTTTGCACTTGAACTTCCTGTTCCTGTGCGAGAACACATATTCTATTGGTTGTTGTCAGAATCCCATGGGGCCATGTACAAATCCTAGGAGTTTGAGATAAGTTTGGTTAAAGTTTGAACTGCTGGGGGTGATACAGCTGAGATGATGCAATGAAGGGACTTTGGGCAATTCCTATTGTGGCTGAGGGCTAATCCTACCTTTTTTGGATCTTCAGTGAGGGTATTTGCCTATGAATACAGCTACCTATCTCTTTATCTCTTAAGTGCTGGCATCTGCTGAGGGCTGTTAAGGAAGGTGGGGGCTGTTTTCCAAGAGCATGTTTTCTCCATTTCCCCTCCAGGGAAATGGAATATTCTGCCTTTTGTTAATATTTCTCAAAACATTTCATTCTTCTAGGAGAGGAGTGGGTGCTAACTTTCTACAATACCATCCCAAAAGGGCCTTGGTGGTGCAGGCTGTTAATAGCCTAGCACTTAGTTCCAGCTGTCTGTAATTAGTGCAGGCTCGAATCCCACCAGGCTCAAGGTTGACTCAGCCTTCCATCCTCTCGGGGTAGGTAAAGCGAGGACCCAAGTTTGTTGGGGGCAATAAGCTGACTTTGTAAAATTGCCGCTTAGTAATAAGCAGGCATATACAATGGAAGGAAGGCTATTGCTGAGCACACTGGGTTGTATCCCAAAAATTGTAAGCCGCCCTGAGTCTTCGGAGAAGGGCGGGATATAAATATGAATTAAAAAATAAATAAATAAATAAATAAATGGCTGCCCAGCCATTTTTTGATTGGACAGTGGTGAAGCACCCACAATGCCTGGAAGCAAGCTGATTCATTGATTAATTCCTCTCACTATCAGGAAATTTGTCCTTCATTCCAGGTCGCTTCTGTCTTTGATAAGTTTCTATCCGTTGCTTCTTGTTGTGCCCTCATGTGCTTTGGAGAGTAAATCTACCCCTCAACTCTTCGTCTGCTCCTCAAATCTCCAAGTCCTTCTTTTGCACACCTTCCCTACAACAAGGGAAATCGGAAGCTTTTCAGGTTGAAAGGAATCTGGGTTTTTAGAGAGTTCTTGTACCTTTGACTTAGACTCTAGACCAGAGGTCCCCAAACTTGGCAACTTTAAGACTTGTGGACTTCAACTCCCAGAATTCTCCAGCCAGAATTGAAGTCCACAAGTCTTAAAAGTTGCTGAGTTTGGGGATCTCAGCTCTAAACCAAGCATACAGTCAGATAGGAAAGATGGAGGCTGGAGCCACACCAGTTATTAAACCATCAAGGGCTTGGCTTAGTCTTAGCACCTTGCTTGGTTTAAGATATTCTTTGATGATCTTTTAGCCAAAGGTGGGTTACTACCATACCTTTTTTTCTTAGTTTCCTCTTCCTAACCTGGCTCCACCCAGCTTATTGCATTTTTGGGGAAGAGAGTAGTGGGAACCAGCTCTCCAAAGGTTAAAAATTAAGAGGTCATAGCAAGGGTCTACATGTTCTCCAGAGAAGCCAGACAACCGAGCCAAAGAGGTTTACATTCCATTCCTTTGCATGGATTCCCAGCCAGAGTGTGCTCTCTTTTCATCAGGCACTTTGCCATATATTCTTCCATCCTGGAGCCAAGAGAAGGCCAAATTTATGATAACTGGAACAGCACTGCTTACGGGGAAAATCATTTACCAGTTCACCCTCACTGCAAGCAGCATTGGCCCATGATGAGTTCAAGAAAGCAACTAAATCTATCTATCTATCTATCTATCTATCTATCTATCTATCTATCTATCTATGTATGGTGATGCGGTGGCTCAGTGGCTAAGATGCTGAGCTTGTCGATCAGAAAGGTCGGCAGTTTGACTGTTCGAATCCCTAGTATTGCTGCGTAACAGAGTGAGCTCCCGTTCCTTGTCCCAGCTTCTGCCAACCTAGCAGTTGAAGCATAAAAATGCAAGTAGAAAAATAGGGACCACCTTTGGTGGGAAGGTAACAGCATTCTGTGCGCCTTCGGCATTTAGTCATGCTGGCCACATGACCACGGAGACGTCTTCAGACAGCGCTGGCTGTTCGGCTTTGTAATTTAGATGAGTACAGGCCCCTAGAGCCAGAAATGACTAGCACACATGTGCAAGGGGAACCTTTACTTTCTCTATGTCTCCCTCCTTCCCTCCCTCCTTCGCTCCCTCCCTCTCTCTCTCTTCCCCTCCCCGCAGCACTTACATAGACTCAACTGTAGCAACCATTGGGGTATGCATTCATCGATTGCCAACTCCCTATGTGCTGTCTGTGTCTTTTATTGTGCCTACAAGACACTTACTGACTTGGCAACTGGCTGGACAAGTCCCAGCAGTTCTCTTGGCAATGTTTTCAGAAGTGGTTTGCCCTTGCGGGCTTCCTGGGGCTGAGAGAATGACTGGCCCAAGGTCACTCAGCTGGCTTTGTGCCTAAGGTTGGAGTACAATTCAGATTCTTCTGCTTTCTAGCCTGGTCTCTTAACCACAAGACCACACTGGCTCTCTTATTATGTCTCTAATGTCAGACAAAACTAGTGAAATGAAACAGCTGGTATGTGTCCTGGCATATTCTCCTTTTGCTCTGAAATTCTTCAGTTCCATGCTGGAGAGGCAGTAAGGAACACAAGTACTAGTCACACTTTTCCAGTACGTGAGGGGCTATCACAGAGAAGAGGGAGTCCACCTATTCTCCAAAGTACCCATAGGCAGGAGAGGAAGTAATGGATGGAAGATCATTAAAGAGGATCCAAGCTGGAACTATTTATTTATTTATTTGTTTGTTTGTTTAGTCAAGCGATTATAAGATAACAGGTATAAGTATAAACATAGTTATGAATATATGAAATGGATACATATAAGAAAAATAAAAAGACCTCGTCTATGTATCAGAATGGTCAAACAAACGGCAACTTCACATCTCAACAAATAAATGCTCTGTCTTACATATTGGCAAAAAAAATCAGAAAATAAAATACAAGCTTGAATAGTCAAGACCTTGTTGATGATCCAAACTCTGTCAAGGACCTTGGAGTACTCATCTCTAATGATCTAAGTGCTAGAGCCCACTGTAACTACATAGCCAAAAAGGCATTAAGAGTTGTTAACCTAATCCTACGTAGCTTTTTCTCTGGTAATATCACACTACTAACTAGAGCATACAAAACATTTCCTAGACCTATACTTGAATATAGCTCATCAGTCTGGAACCCGCATTACGTATCTGATATTAACACAGTTGAGAAAGTCCAGAAATATTTCACAAAAAGAGTTCTCCACTCCTCTACTCATTGCAGAATATCTTATGCCGCCAGACTTGAAACTCTAGACCTAGAAAACCTAGAACTACGCTGCCTTCGGTCCGACCTAAGTATAGTATACAAAATCATACATTGCAATGTCCTACCTGTCAAAGAATACTTCAGCTTCAACCGTAACAATACAAGAGCACACAATAGATACAAACTCAAGGTAAACCGCACCAAACTTGATTGCAGGAAATACGACTTCAGCAACAGAGCGGTCAATGTCTGGAATACTCTACCTGACTCTGTGGGTTCTTCTTCCCCAAACCCCAAAAACTTTAACCTTAGACTGTCTACTATGGACCTCACCCCTTTCCTAAGAGGCCTGTAGGGGGCATGCATAAGCACATCAAAGTGCCTACCGTCCCTGTCCTATTGTTTCTTTTTAAAAAATTTTCTTATACATATCCATTTCATGTATTCATAGCTATGTTTATACTTACACCTGTTATCTTGTAAGCGATTGACAAATCAAATAAATAAAAAATATTTCTTTGTTCTTGGACCGTTAGAAAGAGGCCCTGCTGAAGGGACATTCCTTAATGCCAAGTAAGATAAGAAAAAGCCATGTTGGCAAAATATGTGATGGGTGATCATTGGGAGGTGTTGAAGGAGATAATGTGGTCTCCATAAGGCGTTTCGGATTAGCTGTGCTCAGTTACTGGACCCGATGTAGGAGGGGCATGGGGGTGTCAGGATAAAAAAAACTATAAAATGTAATGTATTGAAATCTTAAGGTGTGGTTCTTGGCTCAAACCTCATGTTGAGATAACTTAAGATCCTACCACTCTTTGCAAAAAGCTTTTTTCCCTTTGATTTAAGCTTACAAATAAAATCTCTGTGTTTTCACCAATCCAAGTTCTTGTTATTGGAGTCATTTCCAACACTCCTCATGCCTTGGATTACAACTCCTATCCTCCCCAGCCTTCAGGAAGGGCTGCCTAAGGTATGCAAATGTTTTGACTCCACCCATCTTCAAGGAGCCCAAATTGGAGAAGCTGGGGCTAATGTCACTGAGATGCCCTCCTGCGCACAACAGTTCCATCCAAATGGTGTGGTGGTGTCAAATATAAGTGGGCAAATATCCCCTACTCTTGCTGTTCATCCATTTTCTAGATATGGAGGTTTTAATTCTATTTGTGCTGATGGTTTTGTCCAAGAAGAGGACCCTCTCTTCTCCTTCTGCAAGTGAGATGTGGTAGAGTCCAAACACAGGTTCATTCTATTAGTGAGAAACACAGCTTAATTGCTCTCAGATTAAAGAGCTCTGCTTAAACTTCTCTGCTCTCATTTTTCCACATTTCCCAGGAAATAGGGCTGCCTCTTCAACCCACACAGTCAACAAGTAAGTGAATAGTCACTAAATGAGGTTTGGGGTGCCAGGTGCAGTGAGAAGGGACACGAAGCTTCCATGCTGTTTTCAATAGCCCAGTATGTTATGTTTGCATGAAGAGTCAGATGCGAAGAGCTTCAGTGAAGGGTTTATTAAGTGACTACAGCTCGAATGGACCCAACTTGGCTGGGCTACGGCTGCTTCTTATAGCCAGCAGCCGTAGTTGCCAGCCAATCGGAGTGCAGGGTTTTTCCCGCACTATTTAAACCAATCCCACTTGACATTTTACAAGAACAGTTCAAAATAAACCAATAACATTTAAACCTACATACATAACACAGTATATTTATTCTTCTTTGAACTGCACCCTATGATGCAGTAGGCTTTAAAAATATTTCTTACTGAATTTCTATCCTGCCTTTTCTGTTTGCACAGGCAGTCCTTCACTTAGGGCCACAATTTGGGACCACAATTTCTGTTGCTAAAGGGGTTATTGAGTGAGTGGTGCTGATGGTAGGATTTTTTTTGGGGCCCTGGTGGTGAAGCAAATAGTTTCAGTTGTTAGTTGAACCCAGCTTCCCCCATTGACTTTGCTGGCCAGAAGCTGCCCAAGAAGGTTGCAAATAGTGATTGCATGATCCTGAAATGTTACAACAACCATCATAAATAATGCTGGTTGCCAAGCACCTAACTTTGGGTCATGTGGCTGTGGGGATGCTGCAAGAGTTGTTAAGTGTGAAATAAAGAAAGGTAAATGAGTCCCTGTGGATTTTACATCATTAGTTGTTGCTCATCTCTGTCATGCCCTTGGTAGAGTCAGACTCTGAGGGAGAGGAGGAACAGCTGACAGAGAGTGGAAGGGTGGCTCCAGAGGTTGTGGAGGAGGCTGGGGAAGGACAGAGGCCAGCTGGGCAGTCAGAGGAAGAACCAGGCCCATTCCCTCTGAATCTTAGGACACGCAGGGAGGAATGGAGAAGGCAACAACTTGGCTTGCAAGAGAGGAGGCGGCCATGATCCCCCTCATTGGTTGCAGCTGGGGAGACTAGTATATAAGAGAGACGTTTAAAACACAGCATTGCCAGAAGCAAAGCGTGTGTTATTTTGGGGGTGAAGTTATCTTGGTTGGCATCCTTCCAACAGACTGTGCCTTGTTATCTCCTTGAATTTGGTACTTACTTATCCTGGTCCATTGTGGAAATTCCTTCACTGTAGTTTGTTTTGGTTTTTTATTTCACCTCTATCTGCTCATTAAGTTCGGACTGTATTGCTTTCTTTTGAAGACTATTTTTGAATACGTTTTATCTCCAACTGAGAATTATTGAACAGTGGGGCCAAGCTGGAGGCATTAAAGGACATTTATTTACGTTTTGGATTTTGTTACGTTTGTGTTACACTCCGGATCATCACAATCTCTATTTCAAGGCCATTGAGCCAGTGCTGTCTGAAGACATTCCCATGGTCATGTGACCAGTGTGACGTCACGGAGCACTGTTTCCTCCCCACCGAAGTGGTACCTATTTGTCTACTCACATTTGTGTGCTTTTGAACTGCTAGGTTGGCAGGAGCTGGGGTGAGCATGGGAGCTCACCCCGTCATGTGGTGCTTGGGTCTCAAACCCTGATTGCTGCTTTCCAGCTGACAAGCCCAGCATCTTAACCACTGAGCCATCATGTCACCACCTGTAAGTGTGATGATGGGTGACAGATCACTTTTTCAGTACCGTTGTAAGTTTGAGCAGTTGCTAAATGAATGATTAAGTTGAGAAGTATCTTTACTAACTTTGAGGGGTTCACAATGACCTAAGAAAGGCAGAATATCAACCAAATCGGTGCAACGAAAAGCCAAGCCAAGAATGAAATGTGGAAATTAAGATCAGCACCATTAGTAGTAATTAATAGAAATCAAAGTAATAAAAAAATAGATAAAAAAATTGAAATAATAGAAATTAAAATCAGTGCCTTAGTAAGGCCACACCTAGAGTACTGCATCCAATTTTGGTCACCACACTATAGACTCTAGAAAAAGTGCAGAGAAGAGCAACCAGGATGATTAGGGGATTGGAGACTAAAACATATGATAAATGGTTGCAGGAACTGGGCCTGGCTGATCTAGGGAAGAGAAGGACCAGGGGAGACAGGAGAGCAGCCTTTCAATATTTGAGGGGCTGCCACAGAGAGGAGGATGGGGTCAAGCTATTCTCCAAGGCACCTGAAGGCCAGACAAGGAATAATGGATGGAAACTGAACAAGGAGAGATTCAACCTAGACATTAGGAAGAAATTTTCTGACAGTGAGAGCAATCAACCAATCAAACAGAAGTTGCCTTCGGAAGTTGTGGGAGCTTCATCACTTGAGACTTTCAAGAAGAGACTGGAGTGCCATTTGTCAGAAATGGTGTAGGGTCTCCTGCTTGGTTGGGGGGTTGGACTAGATGACCTACAAAGTCCCTTCCAACTCTGTTAATCTGTAAACAGAATTAACTATATTGCGTGGTCAAAAGAATATGGTAGAATCCAAACTCTAGATCTACCTTGTTTGTGTTTTGCTAAAAATACACCAATGACGGTATGAGAAAAAAGGATGCAGTTTGACAGAAGGCAATGCTAACTCTCATGGTTAGGTCCAGAATGCTAAGCATGAGGGCTGGGTTTGTACAGAAAGTCACCCTTTGCTTGATCTCGATGCTATTTTTAGGCAATTTGGAATCCAACACTCTGCAGCACGACTTCAAGATTCCATTTTTAAAACTTCCAAAATCCACTCAATCATTTTTTGTTAAATAAAAAGGGAGAAAGCCTGTATATTATTCCCTCTTGAGCTGCAAAAAAAATATCGCCCCTTCATAACTACGTGCTTAATTATGAAATCAGTTCCTTTGAGGACCTGTGCCCAATTCCCTGAACCATAAATTAGTGAGGTAGACTCAGCTTCAAGCTAGTCCACAAAATAGAAAAATAATCTTAGGTTGGGTGAATACAGTTGCTAAGTTTGTTTTTTTCTATCTTACCTGATTAAATATTGTGTGAATGCAGCCACACTACGTAACTTTAGTCCAACCCCCCACCCAAGCAGGAGATCCTACACCACTTCTGACAAATGACAGTACCTCTGAAGGCAACTTCTGTTCCATGGGTTAATTGTTCTCGCTGTCAGAAAATTCCTCTTTATTTCCAAGTTGAATCTCTCCTTGTTCAGTTTCCATCCTTTGTTTCTTGTCTGGCCTTCGGGTGCTTTGCAAAATAGCTCAACCCCGCCCACTTTGTGGCAGTTCCTCAGATATTGGAAGACTGCTCTCCTCTCTCCACTGGTCCTTCTCTTCACTAGACTAATTATGCCCTGAGCTACAAAATCTGACTTAGAAAGCCCAATGGTTGGCTTCGTGCAGCATTCCAAGTCAAATCATATGAACTACAATGGAGAGATTGCTGACTTAGGTCTACCAGAGTTGCCATTCCAACCAAACTTGCCCTAGATCAGTGTTTCCCAATCTTAGCAACTTTAAGATGTGTGAACTTCCAACACTCAGAATTCCCTAGCCAGCATGACTGGCTGGGGAATTCTGCCAATTGAAGCCCACATATCATAAAATCACCAAGATTGAGAAACATTGCTTTAGAATAGATCGTCTATAATAGGAATTCTATCTCTGCCTTCCTCTCTGCCATTTTTTACATGAAAAATACAGTTAAACCAGGGCTCTCAAACATCTGGGCCCACAGGTGTCATGCGCTGGCCATGCCCATGCCCAGTTTAGCAAAGGGGGAAAAAGTCCTGATATGTCACAGGACACCACCCTCATGACATGAGTTTGGCATCCTCTGAGCTAAACAATCAAATCATGATTCAGGGTATAATAGATATGGAAGGGACCATGTAGGTCATCTAGTCCAACCACCTGCTCAAGCAGGAGACCCTACTATACCATTTCTGACAGAGGGCAGTCCAGTCACTTCTTGAAAGCCTCCAGGGATGAAGATCCCACAATTTCCAAAGGCAACTTCTGTTCCATGGGTTGATTGTTCTCACTGTCAGAAAATTCCTCCTTATTTCCATGTTGAATCTCTCCTTGTTCAGTTTCCACCCATTGTTCCTTGTCTGCCTTTGGGTGCTTTAGAAAATAGCTTGACCCCTTCCTCTCTGTGGCAGCCCCTCAAATATGGGAAGACTGCTCTCCTGTCTACCCTGGTCCTTCTCTTCCCTAGACCAGCCAGGCCCAGTTCCTGTAACAGTTCTTGATATGTTTCAGCCTCCAGTCCCCTCATCATCCTAGTTGCTCTTCTCTGCACTCTTTCTAGAGTCCTTCCCAACATAGTGTGGTGACCAAAACTGGTCTTACTAAGGCTTTATGGAGTAGGAATTATCTATCCAGCCCACCAAAATGGGAAAGTTGGATATGCTGTGAGTCCCATCTATTAAGGAAGTACACATGACGGGACCTAGAAGAAGGGCCTTCTCTGTAGTGGCTCCCTCCCTTTGATTCCCTTGGAAATAAGGATGCTGCCCCTAGCTCTTTTTCTAGAAGGCCTGAAGACATGATTTGGTCAAGGGGCCTGGAGATCCCATGTTGGTTCGGAGATTATCATGGCTTCTGTTTGTCACCGCCATGATGGTGGGAGTTGCTGAGGGAGTTTATATTGTTGATTTTTAATGTACACTGCTGAGAATCTCCATATGTGATACAAGTCTATTTAATAAATAATAGAAACTATTTGCTGAAGTTTTCAAGGCATTCATCATCGGTTGCCTTGTTTTGCTGAATGGTCAAGCATGACTGCTTTGCCTGAAGAGAATTTTTTTTTTTTATTTATTTATTTATTTATTTATTTATTTATTTATTTATTTATTTATTGGGTCTTGAATGCTGCCCTATCTCCCGAAGGACTCAGGGCGGCTCACATCATAAAAACACACAATACAAAAGTTAAGATTGTTTAAAAAATTATTAAACCCAAATTCAAGCCAAACAAATTATTTAAACCCAAAAAACATTAACATTTAAAAGCTAAACCACAGCCCCCCTCAGTCCAGGCCGGCTTGTTCAAATAACCATGTCTTTAGGCCGCGGTGGAAGGAGCGGAGGTCAGGGGCCAATTGTAGCTCCAGGGGCAGCTGGTTCCATAGAGTGGGTGCTCCCACAGAGAAGGCCCTACCCCTAGGGACCGCCAGCTGACATTGCCTGGCCGACGGTACCCCAAGGAGGCCCTATCTGTGGGAGCACACCAGGCAATGGGCATTCGATGCTGGCAAGAGATGTTCCCACAAGTACCCCGGCCCCAAGCCATAAAGGGCTTTATAGGTAAGTACCAGCACCTTGAATCTCACCCGGCTGGCAGCCAATGCAACTCGTGCAGGGGGGTGTGTAATATGGGAGTATCGGGATACCCCCATCACAACCCGCGCGGCTGCAATCTGCACCAGTTGAAGCCTCCATGTGGTCTGCAAGGAGTGAATGAGTGAAACCTGACACACACACCCTCAAATCCACATTTATTATTACCTTTATTGTCAGAGTACAACACGTGTACAATGAAGTTGGCTGAGCCTCCCTTCGTGCACGCTAAGCCCCTGTCTAGGCTTACCCAAACCATTTAAGGAGACTTGGTCAATCTGTGGCTTAGTGTATTGCACGAACCCAAATAAATTGAATGAATGGAGTCAAAACTGAATATTTATTTATTTGTCAAACACATACAAGATAACAAGTATAAGTATGAACATAAACATGAACAAAGGAAGTAAATACAAATAAATGGGGACAGTAAGACAGGGATGATAGGCACACTGGTGCGCTGATGCACGCCCCCTTTAAGGACCTCTTAGGAATGGGGTGAGGTCCACGGTAGACAGTTTGAGGTTGAAGCTGCAAAGGGTTGAGGCTGTAACAACAGAGTCGGGTAAATGGTGAGTGTTTATGCGTCTAGTTTGTCTTTTTTCAATGTAAGTTTGTTCGTTTGCTTTTTTAATGCAATAAAAGTCAATAAAGTATTTTTTTAAAAATGGAGTCGGGTAGGGCATTCCAGGCGTTGAACACTGTTGCTGAAGTCGTATTTTCTGCAGTTGAGTTTGAAGTGGTTTACCTTGAGTTTGTATCAGTTGTTTGCCCATGTATTATTGTGGTTGAAGCTGAAGAAGTCGTTGACAGGCAAGGTGTTATAGCAGACAATTTTGTGAACTATGCTTAGATTGGACCGCAGGCGGTGCAGTTCCAGATTGTCCAGGCCCAAAATTTTGAGCCTGGAGGCAGAGGGAATACTATTGTGAGTGGAGGAGTGGAGAACGTTTCTTGAGAAATACCTCTGAACCCACTCAATCGTGTTAATGTCCGATATACAGTGCGGGTTCCAGGCAGACGAGCTGTATTCGAGAATTGGTCTGGCAAAGGTTTTGTATGCCCTAGTTAGCAATTCAATGTTGCCGGAGAAGAAGCTTCACAAAATTAGGTTAACGTTTTGCAAAGATAGCTGTCGTTCCTTCTTCAAATCTAACATCTTGGGCAGCTGGAAAATCTTTTGAAAACATTAAAAGGGGAGCATCTATGGACATGCTCAGTCCTCCAGATCCCAAAGGTGCTTTTTTTCAAGAGGCAAACTGGACTTTCTGGGGCTGGGGGAGATGTCTGAAGACATTTCGCTTCTCATCTAAGAAACTTCTTCAGCTCTGAAAAAAATAGTTGTGCCTTCTTTATAAATTCTGTGACCTGTTCCAGGACTTCTGTTGGTAGAAGTGATTTCAGCTCTCGGAGTACATGTTCTACTCTCTCTTTCAAAACCTCAGTTGTGAAATCAATCTGTCTTATTCTTTCACTGAGGAGTTGGAGCTGTGCTTTCTGCAGGATGTTTTTCTGCCCTGTGTCCCTTCCCTGTTGAAGATGGCAGTGGTGGGATTCAATTTTTTTTTTTTTGCTACCGGTTCTGTGGGTTCTGTGGCTTGGTGCGTGTGGCAGGGGAACGATACTGCAGAATCTCCAGTCAGAGTTTGGATTTGCAGGTTCTCCGAACTACTCAAAATTTCCACTACCGGTTCTCCAGAACTGGTCAGGACCTGCTGAATCCCACCTCTGGAAGACAGGTGCAGGCTATTTGGGATCAATCTGTGTTGCCTGCATCTCAAACTGAAGCGCAAATGGTTCCGGTAGTCTGCAATTTGTCCTTGAAGGCGTTTCGCTTCTCATCCAAGAAGCTTCTTCAGCTCTGACAGGATGATGGGGAATGGAAGGATTCATATTCCTTGCAGACAGCTGGTCGTTTGCGTCCTTTCAGAGGGTTGTTGAGGCCACTTGGAGGTTTATCTGTGTCCTCAGGGTCACCTGAGTAGTGCAAATGGTTACTGTTATGTATGCAGGTTTGAATGTCATTGGTTAAGTTTGAACTGTTCTTGTAAATTGTCAGAAATGATTGGTTTAAAAAGTGCGGGAAAACCCTGCACTCTGATTGGCTGGCAACCGTGGCTGCTGGCTATAAGTAGCAGCTGCAGCCCAGCCAAATCGGGTCTGTTATGAGCTGTAGTCACTAATAAACTCTTCACTGAAGCACTCTGCGTCTGACTCTTCATGCAAATCTAACACTGGCGACGAAGGTGGGATCCTTCCCGAAGAGAAGACGACGTGGAGAACAAGCTGAAAGAGATGGCTGCGCTGAACACCGCCCCCAGCCCCGTTTGATCTGATGGCAGAAGACTGGGACTCGTATGCAGATCATTTCCAAATGTATTTGGAGGGAAACGACCTCGCCGACATTTCCGACAAGCGGAAGAGGGTGGTCTTTCTCACCCACTGCGGTCCGGCCGTTTTCAAGATGGCGAAGGCATTGGCGGGAGCTGCAGACGTGAAGGTAATGGACTGGCCCAACTTAGAAAAGTTATTAAGAGCCCATTACGTGCCACAAGTATCGTGCCTCATTAAGACACGAATTCTACCATCGGATCAAGGGGAAAGCGAAACGTTAATGACTTTGTGGCAAGTTTAAGGGACATTGGGGGTGCATGTGAGTTTATCAACTTTGAAGTGGCCATGCGCGATCGATTTGTTCTAGGCCTAAAAGACAAGGTTTTGCAGAGCAAATTATTAATGAAACCTAAGATCACGCTTAAGGAGGCCATAGAAGAAGCTTCTTCAGCGGAAGCTACCAAGTCCTCAGCAGCAGCCACGAAGAAAATTAACAAGGCCGCAAGCCATCCTGATGTGGAAAAATCCACAACAACCCATTGTTGTTCCTACTCCCACACCATTCCTACTCCCACACCATTCGAAGGGTGTTCATCCCCAAATTGTACAGCTAAAATTGTACATCCAGGTCATGGTTGTCCCAAAGGGGCTTTTTTCAGGAGGCAACTGAACTTTGTTTTTCTTTGAAGACATTTTGCTTCTCATTCAAGAAGCTTCTTCAGCTCTGACTGGATGGCGAGGAATGGAAGGATTTATATTCCTTGTAGACAGCTGGTCATTTGCATCCTTTTAGAGGGTTGTTGATGCTGCTTGGAGGTTTATCTGTATCCTCAGAGTCACTTGAGCAGTGCAAAAGGTTCCTGTAGTCTGCCATTTTCCTGGCAATCCATTCCTACTCCCACACCCTTTGAAGGGGATTCATCTCAAAGTGCATCACTAAATGTCTGTGGAGATTTTCATAGGTCATGGTTGTCCCAGAGGTGCTTTTTCCAAGAGGCAACTGGACTTTCTGGTTTTTCTTTGAAGACGTTTCACTTCTCATCCAAGAATCTTCTTCAGCTCTTTGAAAGGGGAGGAAGTGTCGAGGTGTGGGGTTCATATGGAGGGCTGATGTGGGATAGGGGGGCTTATAGCATGGCGGCTGCATCACAAATTCTGAAGAGCTTCAGTCCAAGGCTGTCTGGCAGGACATCGAACAGTGTTAGAATGTCGATGAGCAATCCAGACAAACTTATGACATAATCTTGGCAGCAAGTTAGAAATGTGAGCTCTGGGCTCTGGCAAAAGCTGGATGGAGGTGAAGAGCAAGGAGGCCAGATGGACAAATGAGAAGGACGGGTGCGATGGACACACACTCAGCTGTGTGTGGTGGAATGTAAGTGTTAAGTTGCAGGAGGGAGGACGGAGAGCAAAGAGACAGCAAAACTTGGAGTGGTTGGTGGGCAGGAAGAGAGTGAAGGCAACCCCTCCCTCGTTCCAAGAATAGATCTATAGTTATGCAATACAGGCAGTATTGATTTACAAACCATAACTGAGCCCAACATTTATGTTGAGACACTGACCATAATACTGCAACCAATTTTGGTCACCCTACTGCAAAAAAGATGTTGAGACTTTGGAAAAAGTTCAGAGAAGAGCAAACTAAGATGATCAAAGGCCCGGAGATTAAAACATATGAAGAACAGTTGAAGGATTTGGGTTTGGCTAGTCTAAAGAGAAAAAGAATTAGGGGTGACATGATAGCAGTGTTTGAGGGGCTGCCACAAGGAAGAAGGGGTCAATTTATTCTCCAAAGCACCAGAAAGCAGGACAAGAAATAATGGTTGGACACTAATCAATGAGAGAATCAACCTGGAATTAAGGAGAAACTTCCCAATAGTAAGGACAATTAACCAGTGGAACAGCTGGCCACCAGAAATTGTGGGTGCTCCATTGCTGGATGTTTTTAAGAAGAGATTGGACAGGCACTTGTCTGAGATGGTGTAGAGTCTCCTGTTTGAGCAGGGGGCTGGACTAGAAGACTCCCAAGGTCCCTTCCAGCTCATTTTATTCTAACTTACTGACTTTTGCCCCATTTTACAATCTTTCCTCCCAAAGTCACTGCACTTGTTAAGTTGGGAACATGGTTATTAAGTGAATCTGTTTCCGCCCCCCTTGAATTTGCTTGTCAGAAGGTTGCAAAAGGGGATCACATGACCCCAGGGCATTGCAACTGTCATAAATATGAACCAGTTGCCAAGTGTCTGAATTTTGATCACATGACCACAGGGACGCTAAGTGTGAAAAGGTACCATCGGAGTACCAGACATAAATCACCTTTTTCACTATTGTAACTTTGAACGGTCACTATAAGAACAGTTGTAAGTTGAGCACCTCCTGTAGTTGCTTTAGTCTGGCAAGATTCTGTCTGTGGGCGAGCAACTATAGAGGAACTTCTCAGAAGTAACGCCACGTGTTGTTCTTGCTTCCTTGAGCCGGACAGCCTGATTTTGTTAACTGCTTTGTTGAATGAGAGGGAGTTGGCTCCTCCTGCACTTTGTTTAAGTAAACCATGTCATAGTTCATGCAAAGCATGCAAGCCAAGAATATGTACCATTTTTTTAAAGGTTGAGGGTCACATATGGCTTTTTATGATGTGCTAACAGCTTGCTTTAAGTAGATATGGATATTGGTCAGGAGAAGGGCTACATTACATTTTTTTTAAGAAGAAGAAGAATTCTTTTACTGGCCAAGTGTGATTGGACACACAAGGAATTCTTCTTGGTGCAATTGCTCTCAGTGTACATAAAAGAAAAAATACATTCATCAAGAGACCAGGATCATAAGGTACAACACTTAATGATAGTCACAGGGTACAATAAGCAATCAAATCATACTTGGGAACAGTCAATATAAATCGTAAGGGTACAAGCGACAAAGTTACAGTCATACAGTCACATGTGGGAGGGGATGGGTGATAAGGAGTAATGGGAAGATTAATAGTAATAGTAGTGCAGACTTTGTAAATAGTTGGACAGTGTTGAGGGAATTATTTGTTTAGCAGAGTGGTGGCGTTCGGGAAAAAACTCTCCTTGTGTCTAGTTGTTCTGGTGTGCAGGGCTCTGTAGCGTCATTTTGAGGGTAGGAGTTGAAACAGTTCATGTCTGGGATGTGAGGAGTCTGTAGATATTTTCACAGCCCCTTTTTGACTTGTACAGTATATAGGTCGTCGATGGAAGGCAGGTTGGTAGCAATTGTTTTTTTTTCTTGTAGATTCAAGATTTGAGATTCAAGATATTGGTAACAACTTACAAAGTCCTACATGGCTTGGGTCCGGGGTACTTGCGGGAGCGTCTCTTGCCGGCATCACGCTCCGATCGCCTGGTACGCTTCCACAGGCAGGGCCTCCTTGGGGTGCTGTCGGCCAGACATTGTCGGTTGGCGGTGCCCAGGGGTAGGGCTTTCTCTGTGGGAGCACCCACCCTGTGGAATCAGCTCCCCTTGGCCCTTCGTTTGAACCCCGATCTCTGCTCCTTCCGCCGTGACCTGAAAACCTGGCTCTTTCAACAGGCCGGTCTGGACTGACCAAGGGGGGGGGGTTGGTTTTAGAGTTATTTTAATTAATTTTAATCTTAATTTATTTTGTCATTATTAGGCTTGTAATTGTTTAATTGTTTTTTAATGTAATTTTTTTGTATTGGGTTTTATATTGTTAGCCGCCCTGAGTCCTTAGGGAGCGAGGGCGGCATACAAATCTAAATAAATAAATAAATAAATTTGTTTGATTCGATTTCTTTTTATTTAACTTAAGGTGGCAAACATACCCAGTGTACTTCCCTCCTCCTCCTATTTTCCCCAGAACAACAACTCTGTGAGGTGGGTTGGGCTGATGAAGAGGGACCAGGCCGAAGTCACCCAGCTGGCATTCATAGCTAAGGCAGGACTAGAACTCAAAGTTGCCTGGTGATTGGCCCAAAATCATCCAGCTGGCTTTCATGGCTAAGGTTGGTCTTGAACTCACAGTCTTCTGCTTTTTAGCCTGGTGCCTTAACCACTAGACCAAACCAACTCTCATTTTAGCTGAGTATTGGAATTGCTTTTCTTTTTTTAAAATAAATTTTATTGAACAAACACACACACAAAAGAAAAAGACATTTAAAAACAAGGGATGTGGTGCAATCATCCTGACACACCTAGTTGTCTTACATCGCTAATACATATAAAGAATGATACATATTTACATTTTATATGCATGGTATATAATATATACATAAACATTAGTCCTTTTTAATATTTTTGATCCTTCCTAGTTTCTAACCAGTGATAAAACTTTCCCTGTATTTTATAATAAACAGAATCATCCTTATTTTTTAATTCTTGTGTCAATTTATCCATTTCTGCGCAGATCCAAATTTTCCTAATTATTTCTGTTTCACCTGGAGTTTCTTTACATTTCCATTTTTGGGCATAAATTAATCTTGCAGCTGTGATTACATGGATTACTAAATATATTATATCTTTATCGTATTTTCCCACATTAATTCCCAACAAGAAAAATTCAGGTCTATATTCTATTTTAATTTCGCACATCTCTTCTAACCATTTCTGGATTTTCTGCCAAAACATTTGGGCTTTCTTACAATTCCACCATAGATGATAATATGTTCCATTTTATATAAAATGTTTTATAGATGGCATAATCCACCATCAAAATTGGCTAAAACCAGGGGTGGGATTCTACCAGTTCTCACCTATTCTCTAGAACCGGTTGTTAACATTCTAAGCAGTTTGGAGAACCGGTTTTTAGAAGAAATTACTGGCCTAATCCTGTAAGGAAGGCAGGAAGGAAACATTCTGGTGTTGCTTACAGAAACTGCCTCTCCGTTAACCCTTATTACATTCTTGGCAGGACTAGACTTCCTGTCTCAGGAACGTCTCTGGAGTTTTTTCCCCTTCCTTTGCTGGTACTTTGCTTGTGCGGAGTGACCATTCAAAGTTACAGTGGCACTGAAAAAAGTGACTTATGACCATTTTTCACACTTACGACTGTTGCAGCATCCCCACAGTCTTGAGAGGCCAGGCGAGGAGATGCGTGCCTCGATGTGAGTGATATTGAGTTGGCCACATCCAGCCAATAACATGACCAGCAAGCCATGTCCACCCAGTCACATGACCCCCCAAGCCACACCCACCACCTAAGCCACACCCACAGAACTGGTTGTTAAAAAATTTGAATCCCACCCCTGGCTAAAACGTACCTAAATCTATCCCCTATATGTTGGAAGTGTAATGAGTATTGGAATTTCTACATTGGTAGTCCAGAGTGATTATTTATCCCTTTAGAGGAGAAAATTCCAACTCTGTAGCTCAGAGTTGGAATTTTGGATGCACTCTGAGTTTGGTTATTTGCTTGCAGATGATACAAGGTAGGTAACAACAACAGTGGAATAAATGTAGGGTTTGCACACTTGTTTATACATAGTACCTTGCTCTGTTGGTTGGTGTAAATGTGGTTCACCCCCGGTAGTTCCTTGATTAGGGTATTGTTTTCTGCTCGATTGTTTATCTGGTGTTAATCCTACTTATCTGGGTGTTGGCTGCTGGAGGGAATGAGTTCTGATCATTTTGTTTCCTCCTTAGCTTTTTGCTATTTCGTTTGAATGGTGTATAAATATGATACATTTCTAGTAATCTATTTTTTGTTTCTCTTCCTCTTGGAGAAACTGTTTGGAGAACTGGAGACTTTTCAAATCCACTCTAATCTGAACTTCTTTAAATTCAGAAATTTTCTGACAGGGGTAACAATCAGTGGGACACAGCTTGCCTCCAGAAGTTGTCGGTTGCTCCACCCCGGGAGGTTTTCAAGAAGAGATTGGACAGCCATTTGTCCAGGATGGTATAGGGCAGGGGTGTCCAACCTTGGCAACTTTATTTATTTATTTATTATTTGGACTTGTATGCCGCCCCATCTCCGAAGACTCGGGGCGGCTCACAATTAAAACAACAACAACAATGAACAATTAAAAAGAGAATTAAACAAATCACAAGCCCAATAATAGCTAAACTAAAATTTAAAATTTAAAATAAGTTAAGAATGATCCCCCCCCCGGGAGAGAGTCACAGCCCGGATTGGTCGAACAACCAGGTCTTCAAATCGTGGCGGAAGGTGCGAAGGTCAGGGGCCAGACGGAGTCCCAGGGGTGGTTGGTTCCAAAGGTCAGGGACTGCCACAGAATAGGCTCGTCGCCGGGGGACCGCCAGCCAACATTGGCTTGCCGATGGGACCCCGAGGAGCCCTTGCCTGTGTGCTCGCACAGGGCGGTTGGCACTCGATATCGGCAGGAGTTGCTCCCTCAAATATTGCGGACCCATGTCGTGAAGGACTTTGAATGTTAAAACCAAAACCTTGAATCTCACCCGGAGCGCAACCGCAACCAATGCAAGTCGCAGGAGGGGGTAATATGGGAGAATCGGAGACTCCCATCACCACCCGCGCATTCTGCACCAGCTGCAATCTCCGGATGGTATGCAAGGGCAGTCCTAAATAGAGGGCGTTGCAGTAGTCTCTAACTTTAAGACTTGTAGACTTCCAACTCCCAGAATTTCCCAGAATTCCCCAGCCAGCCATGGTGGGGAAGTCCACAAGTGTTAAGGTTGCCAAGATTGGACACTCCTGGTACAGAGTCTTCTGCAGGGCCGGTTTCAAATTTTTTAACAACTGGTTCTCTGGGCATGGCCATGTGACTGGGTGGGCATGGTCTCTCTTTTTTTTTGCAGCACCCCCCCTGTTTTGGGGCCTCCTGAGCCTCAGGGAAGCCTCTTGGGGGGGTGCGTTTTTGCTCCCAAGAAGGCAAAAAATGGAAGGGGGAGTGAGGTCATGCTGTGGCCCCCCTCTATTTTTTGCCTTCATGGGCTTAAGGGAAGCCTCCTGGGTGAAGTAGTAAGACAGCGAGGGGGATCCCGGCACAGCTGATCATCGGAACAGCTGATCTTCCGGGGCGGGGGGGGAGAAATACCTTAAGGAATGACTGGTGAGGGAGAACACAGTCAACGATGTCGGGCATGCATGTGATGTTTCGCATGTGCAATAAGGACTGACTGGATGAGGAGGGGAGGGCAGGCGGAGGGGCCAGCAAGGGGCATGATTTGCCGGTTTTTGGAACTGCGCAGAATCATAACAACCGGTTCTATAGAACCAGTCTGAACCGGTAGAATTCCACCCCTGGTCTTCTGCTCAGTAGATGGTTGCATTCAAAGACCTTCCAGCTCCCTTCCAGCTCTGTTATTCTATATACTATAAATCCTTTAACTTCTTTAAGTAAGAAAAAAATCCAACAACATATATTCATTGCCAGGCAAGACTGTTCCAAGGCAATTACTACTTAGTTAACAAAGAGCTGTAATTAGCATTTAATTGGGTCTTGGGGAATGTAGCAGCAACATCTTCTATTGCAGAGGTCTCCAAACTTGGCAACTTTAAGACTTGTGGACTTCAACTCCCAAAAGGTTGGCCGGGGAATTCTGGGAGTTGAAGTCCACAAGCCTTAAAGTTGTCAAGTTTGGAGCCCTCTGCTCTAAGGTAAATGGTGCTCACAGGATGGAAAGGAGGGCTGGTTTGGGATTTTGTTTCTGCATCATGAAAGGCTCTCATTTATGTAATCCTTTTATGTGGGAGTTGCTGGATAATCCCTTATTTCAGCAGAAGAGATTACGGTTCTTTTATGGCCGGGGGAAAAAGAAACAGGTCTATGCACACTTGGGAAAAATTTGTGTCAAAACAGGGAGGAATCCTGTACAAGCAGCCCCTGACAAGCACGTGCTACTGTCTTGACCCTGATTCAAAGCATAAAAGGCATTCACATGTGCAAACATGTGCAGTGCTGGGGGCTTCAGGCTGTGGCCGTGGATATGATGCGTGTATGTTGCTTTCTGCAGGAAAAGCTGGTCTGACGATGGTTTTCAACGGAAGGCCAGCATGCCCCTGATCGTTCCAGGACTACCTTTCCAAATATTTTGGGGGGAGTTGTGAATCTAACATTGGAACCCCCTGCCCGAACTTGCAATAGGAGAGAAAGCAGAGAGGGCTGGAAAGGAGCAGCAAAGATACAAGTGAAGTAGGTTCCTTTGAAAAAAGAGCAGCTAAGATGATTAAAGGCCTGGAGACAGAAACATATGAAGAATGGTTGAAAGATTTGGGTTTGGCTAGTCTACAGAAAAGAAGAATTAAGGGGTGACATGATTGCAATATTCCAGCATTTGAGAGGCTGCCACAAAGAAGAGGGGGTCAAATTATGCTCCAAAGCACCAGAAATCAAGATAAGAAACAATGAATGGAAATTAATCAAAGAGAGAAGCAACCCAGAATTAAGGAGAAACTTCCTAACAGTGAGAACAATTAACCAGTGGAACAGAAGTTGCCTTCAGAAGTTGTGGGAGCTCCATCACTGGAGGCTTTTAAGAAGAGACTTCAATATTTACATACATGGTGTGTTGTGAGTTAATTTGGTGAGTTTGCTTGCTAGCAAATTTTATGTGACAGACTGAGCTAGCCGATGGCAGATAGATAGATCTCTGAATGAATCTGTGATTCTGTGAGCAACTCAGTCTGCCTGCCTGCTTTGCCTGATTTGGGGTAAAAGTTGCTCTCTTTTTTATAAAAAATTCAATATTTACATACATAAGTGTGTTGTGAGTTAATTTTATGAGTTTGCTTGCTAGCAAATTTTATGTGACAGACTGAGCTAGCCGATGGCAGATAGATAGATCTCTGAATGAATCTGTGATTCGGTGAGCAACTCAGTCTGCCTGCCTGCTTTGCCTGATTTGGGGTAAAAGTTGCTCTCTTTTTTAATTTAAAAAAAATCAATATTTACATCAATATTTATAATATTTACATACAAGCCATGCCCACCCAGTCACATGACCACCAAGTCACACCCACAAATTAGGCCACACCCACAGAACCGGTTGTTAAGAAATTTGAATCCCACCCCTGGTTCTAACTGTCAGGATATTTTTCCTTAGTTCTAAGTTGCTTCTCTCCTTGATTAGTTTCCACCCATTGCTTCTTTTCCTGCCTTCAGGTGCTTTGGAGAACATCTTGACTCCCTCTTCTTTATTGCAACCCCTGAGATATTGGAACACTGCTATCATGTCTCCCCTAGTCTTTCTTTTCATTAAACTAGACATACCCAGTTCCTGCAACCATTCTTCGTATGTTTTAGCCTCCTGTCCTCCAATCATCTTTGTTGCTCTTCTCTGCATTCTTTCCAGAGTCTCAACATCCTTTTTACACCGTGGCGACCAAAACTGGATGCCGGATTCCAAGTGTGGCCTTACCAAGGCCTTATAAAGTGGCATTAACACTTCACGTGATCTTGATTCTATCCCTCTGTTGATGCAGCCTAGAACTGTGTTGGCTTTTTTGGCAGCTGGGACACACCACTGGCTCATATTTAGCACTCCAAGATCCCTCTCACAGTTACTACTATTGAGCATTTCCTTTCTGTCCCCTCATCCAAGTCGTTTATAAATAAGTTGAAGAATACTGGGTCTAAGACAGATTATTTCTCACCAGAAAATTAACATAAACAAAAGTATGATTGTTTCTCACAAGTAGAATTCTACCTTAATGATGTTTAGCAGCCCCTTGATTGAAGAATCCCCTGGGAAGAGTTTTTCCTGATACTAAAGTGAATGACAGGATATTCTCACAAACCCTCTCACTAGCTAGTAGTAACTAAATAAACACAATCCAAATTTGAATGAAATATTGAAAGCAAAAAAACTTACAGGAGAATTTCTCTGCCACATGATTATCCTGTTGATAATTTCCTATTCTCAAAAATTTACTGAGAGCAAAAAACGAAATCCTCATTTTGGATTATTTCTTAACCGCAGTAGAACTGAAGATAGAGCTTTGCAAACCTGTTTTTTTTTAATTTATATTTCCTGCTTGAAGAAATTCATTGGTTTCCACTCACAGAAATTTGAATCCATGCATCTGTATTTACATAGTGTAATCATTTAATGAGAAGTCTTGAATTTAGTGGTTTTGTATTAAGAATGCATTTTAGAAAGCTCTCCGTTTTAATCTGTGAACTGGGTAATATTTATGTTGCAATTCGTACCAAGCAAGGGTATTGCATAACAATTAGCTCTTTATTTATAATCTCACTTGACCTATTCTGCTAGCTCACTGAACAGGAAAGAGGCAGAAAAGAAAAAATAAATCTAAGTAGCCAAAAAAAAGCAAGATCAAAGTCTAACTCTTGTGTAACTTAAGAGTTTATTTATTGCACTTTGTGTACCATGTGCAGCTCAATTAGAACGCTGCAATAAAAAAACCGACAATATAGAATGTAGCCCAACAAGATAAAAAAATCAGCAACAATAATGGTAATAAAAATAAAACGTGATGTTGTAATTCATGCTAACACGGAATTTTTTGAAATATACTAGGCAAATGAAAATAAAACACCTTGCCTAATGCTGAGTAAATATGGGCCCCAAGTGAGTTTCTTCAGGCATGGTTTCTACAATGGATGGCCAACAATTTTTTTTAAAAAGTAGCCACATATCTTGCTTCCCTGGGTTGAAAAGAAGTGTTGAGCTGGCCTTGAGAAGTTGAAGGGAACAACGATCAATTAACACATGAGAAAAGATTACTCAGTCTTGAGAAAGAGGGAAGTGTCACAAACTCAAAAGTAACGCCTCCTGATTTTGATGGGTAGAAGATTGACCTTTAGACAGACTTTCACAATTCTCTTCTTCCACCCTCCATAATAAAAACATTCCTGGATTCCTTGTTGGCCTTAAGGTGAGCTCCAGAAATGACAAGATTTGGGAGGATGTTCACTTTTGCATAGATTAAAAGATGCCTCAGAGGAAAGGAAGGACTACTTGGGTGTGAGGACACTCAATTACCATGGAATGTGAGGTTGGGAAAAATGAACATTGGGTGACTATGTTTTTGGGCTATATTTCTTGAAAACCTCACTTGATCCTAATTCAAGCTACTTCAAAACCTGACAAATGACACATATCAACAATCTGCAAGGCAGATTGTAAATATCTTGCTCCTGGACTGAAGAATAATTATTTGCCAGTCCCTAATCCATTAGTCCAACAATCTATATTCTTTGTATACTTTCCACAGAATGAATGAATGAATGAATGAATGAATGAATGAATGAATGAATGAATGAATGCCAGTGCTGGGTAGCTTGCAAAATATACTAAATCAAAATAATTAACAATATAAATAAAAGATAGCCTGGATTAAAACAAAGTACAGCAGTGTCCAAATATAATTTCATGCTTGAAGAGAGGGGAGGTGAAAGGAGGGGAGAGGAGAAGGAAGGAAAGAAGGAAGGAAGGAAGGAAGGAAGGAAGGAAGGAAGGAAGGAAGGAAGGAGAAAGAAAAAAAGGAGTTATGCTTTTTCTATTAAAAACAGACAGGTTGAGTGCATGAATTATTTGATTGGTTGATAAAATATTTTTATCATTGTCAGACTGCATTCCCAGGGAGATTGTGAAGAGAATAAAACAATGCCAATGTAAATGCACACACATCACAAAATGGGTTGCTATTCAGTAATGCCTCCCGGTCTAGATCTCCCACTGGTTGCCCAGGTAATGGTCTGGAGCATCCTTTGGAACCTGTAGCTAAAAACGATGTATTAATTACAAACTTGTTTCCGGATATAATATAATGTGCTGCTTATTCCTACTGAGCGCTTCTTTCTGTCTTGTTTTGCTAGAAGACGTTTAGTTCCTCTCTTGGTTAGACTAGACAGACCTAGTTCCCTCAACCATTCATCATACAATTTTTACCCTCCAGTTGCTTTATCATCTTTGTTGCTTTTCTCTGTACACTTTCTAGAGGTGTGTTCTTCTGTTTGATAGGAGGCGCAACTTAAAGTTTAGGTGACTATTGTCTATGGAGATTCTCAGTCATCCAGGTCACAGCTGTCCCAAAGGTGATTTTTCAAGAGGCAACTGGACTTTCTTGGTTCTTCTTTGAAGATGTTTCGCTTCTCATCCAAAAAGTCGAACGCTGAAGAAGCTTCTTGGATGAGAAGCGAAAGGAAAACAAGAAAGTCCAGTTGCCTCTTGAAAAACATAAATTTAGGCTCTTTTTTTTGTTAACTTTAAGAGAATAACAGGATAACCGAGTTGGAAGGGACCTTGGAGGTCATGTAATCCAACCCCCTGCTCAAGCAGGACACCCTATAGCATTTCAGACAAATGGCTCTCCAAAAATCCTCCAGTGACAGAGCTCCCACAACTTCTGAAGGCAAGTTAAGTGTCCCACAACTTCTGAAGGCCACTGGTTAAGTGTTCCCACTGTTAGGAAGTTTCTCCTAGCTTGCTTCTCTCCTTGTTTAGTTTCCATCCATTTTCTTCTTTCTCTCTCTCTCTCTCTCTTTCTTTCTTTCTTTCTCTCTCTCTCTTTCTTCTTTCTTTCTTTCTTTCTTTCTCTCTCTCTCTCTCTCTTTCTTCTTTCTTTCTTTCTCTCTCTCTCTCTCTCTCTTTCTTTCTTTCTTTCTTTCTCTCTCTCTCTTTCTTCTTTCTTTCTTTCTTTCTTCTCTCTCTCTCTCTTCTTTCTTTCTTTCTTTCTTTCTTTCTTTCTTTCTTTCTTTCTTTCTTTCTTTCTTTCTTTCTTTCTTTCTTTCTTTCGACTAGCCATACCCAAATCCTGCAACCATTCATATGTTTTAGTCTCCAGGCCCTTAATCGTCTCTGTTGCTCTTTTCTGTTAACAAAGGACTCCACCTCATGATGATGCGATGACCTCGTGCACATCTCCTCCCAAACAAGTTCCCCTGAGTTGGTAGAACTTGTCCTTCTCCAAAGTGGCCCTCGCCACGTGGGTTGCTCCTCAGTGCCTCACGTTGGGAGGAGGCATCCAGCCCTGCTGGAGGGCACCAGGTTGAGGAAGGGCTGGTGGAATGACTGCAGCCCAAATGCCACAGAGGCGCCACTGAGGTTGGAGACATCAAGTCACCTGCAAGTGTTGTCTGAAAAGCTCTCCGCCCGGTTTTTTTTTTTAAATTCCATTTATATGCCGCCCTCCTCCGGAGACTCAGGGTGGCTTACAATTTTTAGGATGCAACCCAGTGTGCTCAGCAATAGCCTTCCTTCCATTGTATATGCCTGCTTATTACTAAGCGGCATTTTTACAAGGTCAGCTAATTGCCCCCAACAATCTTGGGTCCTCAATTTACCTACCCTGAGAGGATGGATGGCTGAGTCAACCTTGAGCCTGGTGGGATTCGAGCCTACAGCAGTTGTCGGCAGCTGGAACTTAAGTGCAGGCAATTAACAGCCTGAGGTGGGACAATTAAACAAGGGCCATTTTGCCAAATTTCCCAGAGGGAAGAGATCTTTTTCAACAGATAACTCAAGGATGGCATTCATAATTAATCTCAATTCTGTCTTTCTGCCCCCCCTCTCCTTGCAAGTTTGTGTAGAGTTGTGTAGAGTTTGTCTTTGTGTAGAGTTGTTTTTCCTGGTTTTCTTGTCCTTGTAGAAAGAGACAAACAACTGTATTTGCCATCAAAAGGGACAGCTTTAAGGGTCCTTGCTCTTCTCTGACCTCGGTGGTTTCCTTGCAGATGTGTCATTAGTACCAAACTAAGTAACATCATCAGTTTGTACCCCATTCCCCTTTAGCACTGATGATGTTCGCTAATAAAACATCTGCAAGAAAACCACCAAGCTCAGAGAGCACCAAGAACCCTTGAAAGTTGTCCCTCAGAAAGCACCAAGGATTTCACAGCCATCTTCCTCCTCCTCCTCCTCCCCCCCTCCCCCTCCTCCTCCCAAACTCCACTTCCTCCTGGCACTGATAATGTTACCTAGTTTGGTAATGAAACCTCTGCAAGAAAACTGCGAAGCTCAGAGGGCACCAAGGAGCCCTCGTTTCAACCCTGAGTGACAAATATTCTGGTTTTCCCAACCCTTCAGTCGTCCCTCACACGTTTTTCTTCTCTAAATTCTCTTTCTCCTTAGAAACTAAATAAAGAAAAGCCAGAGCTGCACATGTAAAGCTGGACCACTATTTGTCTTGACTTTAATTTCTTGTCCTCTGTGGTACTCAAGGGACTTTTTTTTTTTTTTAAATCTTTTTATATCTTACATCTCTGGCAATGGGATCTCTAAAAAATGTCTTCTTGGGAACATCTAGAACATTTTTGCTCGCCCGGGATGAAAAGTTTCATAATAAAATTGATTTGAATGCTAATAATAAAATGCACTTTCAGTTTCTTTTAACTTGAATACAGTTGCGAAATGTCAGATTTTAAAGGAAACTGAAGGAGCTTCGTTGCTGGCACAGATCATCCCAGAGCTGTGTTTCTTTATACAATGCAGTCCTTGACTTTCAATATTTAGCTGCTAAGTGAGACATTGATTAACTTAGTTTTGCCCCATTTTATGACATTTCTTGCAGCTGTTTTTTTTTACAATTTTTTTTATTTTTTATTTCTATAAACACATCATTGTTTGAACAGTGTGGTTCCAAACATGACTATAATTCCACCTTGCTATTATTAACTTTCTTACACCATTTGATATTAATACGTATTATCCATCTTAATTATTCAATATTCTCTCATACGCTATTTTATATCAATCTCTATGTTCTTAACATCATTCACTGTTGTTAAGTGAATCATTGCATTTGTTAAGTGAATCTGGCTTCCCTGTTGATTGTGCTTGTCAAAATCACCTGACCTTGGGACACAGCCAATGGTCATAAGTATGAGTCAATTGTCAAGTCTGAATTTGGATCAGGTGGCCATGGGAATACTGCAATGATCGTAAGTGTGAAAAATGGTCACACAAGAAGTGACCCCAAGCATGCAACCAAGTTACAGGTAGTCCTTGACTTACAACCGTTTGTTTAGTGACCAGAGTTACAAAAAATCGCTTACAGCCATTCTTCACACTTACAACCATTGCAGGTTCCCCAATGGTCACATGATCAACATTTGGACGCTTGGTAACCGATCCATATTTATGACAGTTGCAAGGTCTCTGGGTCAGGTGTAACCCTTGTGTAACCCTCTGACAAGCAAAATCAACAGGGAAGCCAAATTCACTTAACAACTGTGGTAAAACAGGGCAAAACTCACTGAATCAATGTCTCACAGCAGTATAAATTTTGGACTCCATTGTGGTTGTATACACACACATACACATACACATATACATACACGTACACATACACATACACACACTATATATATATATTTAAAGGGATGTGGTGGCTCAGTGGCTAAGACGCTGAGCTTGTCAATCAGAAAGGTTGGCAGTTCGGCAGTTCGAATCCCTAGCACTGTGTGACGGAGGGAGCTCCCGTTCCTCGTCCCAGCTTCTGCCAACCTAGCAGTTCGAAAGCATGTAAAAAATGCAAGTAGAAAAATAGGGACCCCTTTGGTGGGAAGGGAACAGCGTTTTGTGCGCCTTCGACAGCAGGGTGCTGCAAATGGCCGTTCATGCAGCCATGTTGCCGAGCACTTGAAATGCAGTCATGTGACCACAGGAGTGGGGGGAAGGGAGGTGGCTGTTAGAACTTTGGCTCCAGATCCCCTTTTTCAGATGGGTTTTAACTTGAAACGGTCATAAACTGAGGGCTACCTGTAATTTTATCACAGTCACAGACCAGCATTTCATATAAGCATTAAAAAAATAAAAACAAGATCATATTGTAACAATTGGTGGTGGATTATCGATGGGCATCAGGCCTGCCTAATTTTGCAGATAGTATAACAAAATTCAGTTGCATTGAAAGATCAAAAATTACATCAGACTGAGCCGATAAATAAAAAAGACCAGAGTTTCTCAGTTATTTTATCAGGTGTTATGAGATGGGTCCATGATGGGTCCATGAAGATGCAGCATTAGTTAGGGTGTGAGCTATAGTTCCTTTGTCTGAAAGGGCAGTCTAAGCTTATATGGAATTTTTTTTTATATCAGCCCTCCAAGACTGTTGTGGAAAGTGCATTGCAGCATGCTAAAGTTAATATCCTTAGGAGTTTGGGGACAGTTGTTGCCTTTTAGGGGATACCGTGGCTCAGAGGCTAAGACACTGAGTTTGTCGATCATAAAGGTTGGCAGTTCGGCAGTTCGAATCCCTAACGCCACGTCATGGAGTGAGCTCCCGTTCCTTGTCCCAGCTTCTGCCAACCTAGCAGTTCGAAAGCATATAGAAAAAAATGCAAGTAGAAAAACAGGGACCCCTTTGGTGGGAAGGCAACAGCGTTCGATGCACCTTCGAAGACGTTTAGTCATGCTGGCCACATGACCACGGAGACATCTTTGGACAGCGCTGGCTATATATAAAAGCACAAGGCTCTCAAGAATCCTATTCCATTTCTGAAGAAGGGCCAAATTCTTCATGGATTAAGTAGACCGGAATTCAGGAAGAAAGATTGGTTGGAGGCAGGCTCCTTTTGGCTTCCTGTCTCTTTCATCTTTCGTGATTCTTTTTTTGAGTTGATGAGCTGTGTTTTGGTAGCCAGAACCATGGATTTCCCCCTATAAAATATTAGTTGTACTATTCAGCATAAAGCGAGAGCAATCAACCCATGGAACAGTTGTGAGAGCTTCATCACTGGAGGCTTTCAAGAAGAGACTGGACTGCCATCTGTCAGAAATGGGGTAGGGTCTCCTGATTGCACAGGAGGGGTTGGACTAGATGACCTACAAGGTCCCTTCCAACTCTGTTCATCTGTTAAATCTGTTAAGAATGGTTCCCTGAGAAAGGGCCGATTATGGAAAGAACAGTCTGTTTTCCGTTCGGCTCAAAAGATGCATTTGGAAGGGTTGGTTTTTTTAAATTGCCTTACGTATGTTAAGCCAAGAGTTGATTAACTGAGCTGTAATTATCCTAAATCTGACAGGTTACGCCTTAATCACCTTGAGCTAAAACGCTTTCTGCTCTCTGTGTTTATGCCTGTAGCATCTCTGTTGTTGATAGCCAACTCATGAGAAATTATTTTTGCTGGAGGAAGGAGAGTTTGTGCAAGTTGCTTGACCTGGCTACAACGGGGTTTGGGTGTTTTGTGGTTCAGTCTGTAGTGGGAATTTAAACAATGTCTGAGCATGGTCCCTGAACCAATAGCACTAGCAGTTAGATTTATATACTGCTTCACAGTGCCTCTCTAAGCGGTTTACAGAGTCATCCTCTTTCCCCCAACAATCTGGGTCCTCATTTTACCCACCTTGGAAGGATGGAAGGATGAGTCAACCTTGAGCCAGTCAGGACTGAACTGCTGGCAGTGGGCAGAATTAGCCTGCAATATGACATTCTAACCACTGCACCACTATGGCTTCCTTCCTTCATCTTGTTTTCCTTCCTTCCTTCCTTCCCTCCCTCCCTCCCCCTCCCTCCCTCCCTCCTTCCCTTCCTCTGGAGTATATGGTAGCAATAGCAATAGCACTTAGACTTATTATACCACTTAACAGTGCTTTACAGCCCTCTTTAAGCTGTTTACAGAGTCAGCCTATCACCCCCAACAATCTGGGTCCTCATTTTTCCCACCTCGGAAGGATGGAAGGCTGAGTCAATCTTGAGCCAGTCAGGATCGAACTGCTGGCAGTGGGCAGAGTTTGCCTGCAATACTGCATTCTAACCACTGCGCCATGGGAAGGAGGGAGGGAGGGAGGAAGGAAGGGCAATAGCAATAGCACCTAGACTTATATACTGCTTCATAGTCTTTACAGCCCTCTCTAAGCTGTTTACAGAGTCAGCCTATTGCCCCCAACAATCTGGGTCCTCATTTACCGATGTGGGAAGGATGGAAGGCTGAGTCAACCTTGAGCCAGTCAGGATCAAACTCCAGACTGTGGGCAGTGTTATCCTCCAATATTGAATTCTAACCATTGCACCACAATTCCCCTGTTCACCCATAATATCAGTTACAGCAGAGGTGGTATTCAGCCAGTTTTGACCAGTTCTGGAGAACCAGTACTGGCCAATCCCACCTCTGACTGGCCCAGGCCCCATTTCTTCTCTGCCTCCCATTGAGTCCCAGCTGATCGGCTGGGTCTTCTTGCCCTGCACAGGAGAACGGAGCTGGAAAGCAGGTTAGTGGGGTAGGGAGGGAACGGGGATTTTGCAGTATCCTTACCCTGCCATGCCCACCAAGCCACACCCACAGAACCGGTAGTAAAAAAAATTGAATTCCACCACTGAAGTTACAGGTATTTACCATGATGTTTGCACAGAGGACCATGTTGTTCCCACTTCAGACCATGTCATCTGCTTAACAACTACTGCAAAAAGTCATAAAATCATGTGACCAACCTGTTTTATGACTGTTACGAGTTACGATTGTAATGGGAAGGCTCTGTTACAGTTGTAACTTGGTGAGTTACCTGTAGTTGTTCGGGCATTGCATCTCAGTTGCAAAACCCCTCTCAGCCACTAGATGGCAACAAGGTTCCACCTTATGTATTTGCTGCCATCTGGTGTTCGCCTTGAGCTTTGCAACAATAGATTCAGCCACTCCGTATTGTAAACCAGGGTTTCAGGTTTGATCTATTAATGAGTCCAGCATACATGCGCAAGGCGTAGCACATACAGTAAGTCGGGTAAATTCTCATGAACCCTCAGAGGGACATGCAAATATTGTGTAAAAAAAAAACACCCCATTGGCCATATCGGTCACTATTTTGGATTCTTGAAATGGCCTTGGGCCAGGATTTCAAGCTAAATTAAACTACATTCTAATAAAGAGCAATGTCATCTGGAGAAAAACAAACAAACCAGCTGTTAAATTTTTAGATTTAGCGTAATATTCACACAGAGTTCATGGGAAAGTTTGCACAGGAACCTGCTTATTTTTTTCTCTTGAGAGTGTAATAGTTTGATTGATTTGCTAAGAATCCTGTGTGTCTGTTGCCGTCTTGCAGAATGCTACAACCAGTCATAAATGCGAGCTTCAAATACAATCGATCCCCGTAGTCGGGTGGCAGTTGTCACTTCCAGGATGCGTCATAAGTAGCTTTTTTGAAGTCCATTGTAACTTGGAATCAGAGGTAGGATTCAGCCGGTTCTGACCAGATCTGGAGAACCGGGAATGGAAATTTTGAGTAGTTCAGAGAACCGGCCAATCCCACCTCTGACTGGCCCCACCAACCCCATCTCTTCTCTGCCTCCCATTGAGTCCCAGCTGATCGGCTGGGTCTTCTTTGGTTGCCCTGCACAGGAGAATGGAGCTGGAAAGCAGGTTAATGGGGTGGGTAGGGAACAGAGATTTTGCAGTATATTCTTCCCCTGCCACACTCAAGCCATACCAAGCCATACAGAGCCAGTAGTAAAAAATATTGAATCCCACCACTGCTTGGAATGGTTGTTAAAGGACTGTAGAGGACTACCTGTATTTGGGGTGGGTGCTGTGTTTTTACGTTGTTGTCCCCTAGCTCAAAGGACAGGTGAAGAGATGGATGAAGGAAAGGCCAATCTAGAATTAACCAGAAATTTCCTAACAGTGAGAGGAATTAACTAGTGGAACGACTTGCTTCCAGAAATTTTGCGTGCTCCATCCATCACTGGAGGATTTTAAGAAGAGACTACACAGCTATTGGTCTGGAGTGGTATAGGGCAGTGATGGAGAACCTTTTCAGCACCAAGTGCCCAAAGAGCGTGCGCGTATCCTCAAAATGCAACATGCATCCAGCATGCTGTATTGGCACACACACACCTCCTGCACCCCCTGCATGTGCATGCAACCCCCTGCAACCCCCTATGTGCACCCCACCCTTGTGCTTCCGCTACAACCCCCCTGTGTGCATCCGTTCCCCCCATGCATGCATGCATGCGATCTCATGCATGTGTAGCCCCCTCAATGCAGGTGCGACTTCTGCATGTACACCCCGCTCCCTGTGCATGCATGCAACTCTCATGCATGCCCCCTGCCCCCTGCACAGGCATGCAAGACTCCCACATGTGCCCCACCCCCACACATGTGTGGCAGAGATTGAAGACCAGCTGGCTGGCGGGAGGCATGTGCGCACGCATATGTGGCAGAGCTGAGTTGTGGTGACGGCTTGCATGCCCAGAAAGAGGGCTCTGCATGCCACCTCTGGCACACAGAGACCATGGGTTCACCATCATGGGTATAGGGTCTCCTGTCCAAGCAAGGGGTTTGGACTAGAAGACCTCCAAGGTCCCACCCAACTCTGCTATTCTATGTTCTAGAAGAGGGTAATCAAAGAACTAGGTGCTGTGTCAGAGTGATCCTGTCCCCTTTGTCTGTTTTCCCCTCAATAATATTAATAAAAGTTTTAAAAGAGAGCATAAAAACAATAACGCAAGCCAATACAGAATAGAAATACCTGTTGTGGTTCGCCGGCAGCAGGTGTGGTCAGCTGAGGAGAGCGAGGACTCAGATGAGGGGCCAGGACCATCGGGGAGTGGACTGCTGCCTTCAGAGATTGTGGGGGCTGGCAGCAGCGATGAGGAGGTTCCCGAGGAGCCTGTGCCAAGGCCCTGCTTGGGCAGCTGCTTGCAGGAAAGAGCAGCTACAACAGCATGGGTGACTCAGGAGTAAGGCTGCAAGGTAATGGCCCCTCCCTCAAAAGGATAAAAGCCAGCTGTGAATCGGACATTCTTTGCAGGAAGCAAAGACATTTTGAAACTCAGCCTCGTGGACATTGCAGTATCTTAAGTTGGTATTTGAAGACTCTTGTGTTGTAAAATAACTCTAGGTAACCTTATCTGTTATTCTTGGCAGCCTCGCACAGTTTTGGTGAGGCTCGTGCTTATCAAAGTGAATTAGTTTGCAGCAGCTTTTTAACTGGGGATTCATAAGACTCATTAAAAGGTTTCTGTTCCCTTTGGTTCGTGTTTGTTTTATTGGACAAGGGTTTGGGTCAGAACAATAACAAAGAAACAGAAGGGAAAAAATATAACAAATAAAGAATTACAAGAAAAAAAAACTCTTCCAGTTTCCTCCGCAGCAAGCATGATGACAAAATCATCTCTTACTTTTTTATTTTATTAAATTTATATCTGAGCAATAAAGTGACTCTTGCCAGCTTCCTTTCTCTACGATTACAAAAAAAGTTCACTTTTCCCCCTATTATCCATTTTTTTCCTAATCATCAAAACCACAAATCATAAGTGCATTTCCCCCCTCTACATTTTATGCACAAATGTCTCCCCCCACCCAGCCTATGTGCCCAATATTAAATGTGAGCAGAAGCGAACAGATGCTTCACCATCAGTAACTTATGTCATAAATAGATTTTTGGAGGAAGCAGCGATGGAAAACTGCTGCCTTTTGCATGTTTCGGAAATAATTAACGTCAGCATCTTCCCATACTGTACTTTAAATCAAGTAAAACAAAAGTGAACCTGTCAGAGAATTCGCAAAAAGTGCAAACTTTTCCTTTTTCTTTCATTAGATTTTGAAGTTTCCCGGGGGGGGCGGGGGTAAATATGATCTCTTACACAACTAAGATACAATGAATAAATTGTCCCTAGTTTTTTAAATAAGTGTTGCACAGATAATCCTTGACTTACAACAGTGACCGTTCGAAGTTACAACAGCATTGCAAAAAGTGACTTATGACCGTTTTTCACACTTACGACCATTGCTGCAATTTATTTATTTATTTATTTATTTTACTTGGGCTTCCTCCCACCTCCTCCAAAGGACTGGTGACACAAATAAAAACACAGAACAATAAATAATTTAAAATTAAACCTAACAAACCAAGCGAATAAAACTCATTAAAACCAATTTAAAATCCACCCACCCAGGAGGTCATTCCAGCCGGCCTGTACAAACAACCAGGTTTTCAGATCGTGGCGGAAGAGGAAAGATCGGGAACCAACGAGCTCCAATTTTAAATTTTTAAAATTTTTAATTACATTGCCGCCTTCTCCGAGAAGACTCAGAAATTACAGGAGCACAATCCAATGCGTCAGCAATAGCCTTCCTTCCATTGTATGCCTGCTTACACTGCGCATTTTTAGGTCAGCTAATTGCCCCAACAATCTTGGGTCCTCAATTTACCTACCCGAGAGAGGATGGCTGAGTCAACTTGAGCCTGGTGGGATTGAGAGCTTGCAGTAATTACAGGCAGCTGGAACTTAAGTGCTAGGCATTTAACAGCCTGCACCAAGGTAGTTGATTCCATAAGGCGGGAGCTGCTACAGAATAGGCTCTTCCCCAGGGCACTGACAGCGACATTGTCGATGCGGCTGGCACCCGAAGTCCAGCCTGTGTGCTCCGCAAGGGCGATTGGTATTTGATATGGCAGAGGCGGCTCCACCCGGACCCGTGCCATGAAGGACTTTGAATGTTAATACCAACACCTTGAATCGCACATAATTAAAATTTGGACTCTTGGCAACTTATTTATATGATGGTTGTCATGTCCCTGATCAACTTTTGTGACCATCTGACAAACAAAATCAATGAGGAAGCCAGATTCACACTTAACAACCTTATTGTTAATCTAACAACTGTAGTGAATCACTTAACAACGGTGGCACGAAAGGTCGTAAAATGGGACGAAGCTCACTTAACTTTCCTTAGCCATGGAAATGTTGGGACTCTATTGTGTTCGTGGCTACCTGTATTCACTGAGGCCCAAGTTGTCTGAGCTTTTCAATATGCGAATGGATTTGTGTCCTGGATGCAACTTCTTTGTTGACAACTTTGTCTGATTTTTCAACTTTTGTAAGCCTTAATTCAGAGTTTCTCTGGCTTAACGTGAAGGTGAACCCAGCCAACTGAGGATTGTTTGACATGCCAGGGTTACCGGTGATTTAGCACAGAGTGGGAACGAAGCATGTGCTTGGATTCACACATTGTCATGCCCTGTGAGATCTGATTCAGAGGCTGAACAGATGACAGGGAGTGGGAGTGTGGCTCCATTGGCTGTGGAAGAAACTGAGGAAGGGCAAAGGCTGGCTGGGCAGAGCAGGGGAGAGGTAGAGCAAGAGAGAGGGAGTTCAGAGAAAGACCCAAGCCCACCCCCTCTTCATCCTAGGGCACTCAGGGAGGAACGGAGAAGGGAGCAACATGAGTTGTGTGGCTTACAGGGGAGGAAAGGGCCCTGATTCCCTTCATTAGCAGTGTTTAAAAAGCAGTGTTTAAAAAGCAAGCTGTGAATTTATCTGGTATCGTCGTGGCTTATCTGTGTTCCTGGCATCTTCCCAACTGTGTGTGTGTTGCCGTGCTTTCAAGTCTGAAAGTCCTTCTCCTGCCTTGTCACATTAATTACTGCAACTTTGTTTGTTTGGATTTTTAGTTACAGTCCGTATGTACTTTGTTTTGGACTGAATTTTCTCCAGTTAAAGGCTGTTCCTGGGAGAGTTTTTCTCCAGCTGAAAGTAACCTGGACATTGGGGGCAAAGTTGGAGATAATAAAGGGACTCTTCTTGCTTACTTGACTGTGTTGCCTTAGTGCCACGCCCCTTTGGGTCATCACACACATTGTGTTATGGCCTATTGGCTGCTGGCCCCTCCAGCAACTGAATCGGAGGAGGAGGAGGAGACATGGGAGTCAGGGCAACCTGAGAGCTCTAAGGGGGAAGAGGAAGTGGAACTGACAGAGAGAGAGAGAGAGACAGAGGCAGAGCCTGGGCCATCGTCAGCCCTCAGATGGAGAGTCAACAGCCCCCAGGTCAGAAGGTGGCTGATGAGGAAGAGGAGCAGAAGGGGTCCAGTGCCTGATGCACAGATGCGCAGAAGGCAGAGGAGAGGAGAGCAGTGGAAATCTATGGGCCAGTCCTTAGGGCAGGAGAGCCACCACTGCTAGTGAAGCCCCACCTTAGCTCTGGGGATAAAAGGCAAAGGGTGGGGATGAATAGATGTGGCAGACAATTATTCGTCTCCCTGCTGGATAAACTTGTTAGTCTGTGGTGAGAGAGAAACTTTTTGCTGCAGCTGCTGGCACTCCTAATAAAGGAATCTTTATTATGAGTAACTTCAGAAGATTGGTCGTATTTGGGGAGCTGGGTCAGAACACATTGCTTTAAACCATAGTCTGTTTAACGTTGGCCTATTGAATAAGCCACAATTGGCTGCTTCCATACATTTTTCTAAACTGGAACCAAGAAAATCCCATTATGCCTGTGCTTAGTATTGCAAGCTAAGAGGGGTCAGACAGGTGACGCTCCTGGAAACTGAGTCATATTACCGGTAATCCTTGACTTACAACCATTCATTTAGTGACCATTTGAAGTTACAATGGGGCTGAAAACGTGATTTACTACCGTTCCTCTCATTTATGACTGTTGCAGCATTCCCATTGTCATGTGATCAAAAATCAGCTGCTTGGCAACTGGCATGTACTTGTGACTGTTGCAGTGCCCCAGGGTCACATGATTGACACCTGTCACCTTCTCAGACAGCTTCTGAGAGGAGAAGTTTTCAATGGGGGAAGCACTGAAATGGCAATGATTCACTTAACAAAAAAGGACGAAAAAAGTTTGTAAAATCAGATTCAACTCACGTAACAACTGCCTTCCTTATCAATGGAAATTCTGGACTCAAACTGGTTGGAACCCGAGGACTACCTGCCTACAATTGAAACCTGAGGTTTTTCTCTGGGGACCGGTCAATAAAAAAGCTGAAATTTTCTTTTTGTGCCTAACTGCAGGAAGATTATGACATGCGCTGAAGGGGAAAGATTGGACACTATCCACAAATGAAGAGGATGGAACTTGCTGAGAAGGCAAACTCAGAGGTTAGTTTATTGCTGACCCCTGCTAGATTTTTTTTGCAGGAAAATAGAAAATATATGAACTTGTGATATATGGTTTTGATGATTAGAAAAAAAAATATTGTAGAAAAATGAAAGTCATACCATAACCAGTAAGTAGGAGATAATTTTTTTTTTAAAATTACATTTATATGCCGCCTTTCTCCGAAGACTCAGGGCGGCTTACAATTTTTGGGATACAACCCAATGTGCTCAGCAATAGCCTTCCTTCCATTGCATTTGCCTGCTTATTACTAAGCGGCATTTTTACAAAGTCAGCTTATTGCCCCCAACAATCTTGGGTCCTCACTTTACCTACCCTGAGAGGATGGAATTTAGACTTATAACTGCAATAAAAAATGAAAATTTCCTTTCTTTCTTTCTTTCTTTCTTTCTTTCTTTCTTTCTTTCTTTCTTTCTTTCTTTCTTTCTTTCTTTGCCTGCCTGTCTCCTTTCTTTCTTTCTTTCTTTCTTTCTTTCTTTCTTTCTTTCTTTCTTTCTTTCTTTCTTCCTTCCTTCCTTCTTTCTTTCTTTTCTTTTCTTTTCTTTTCTTTAAATATTAGAGTCTGTATGTTTTTCTCTTTCTTTTTGAAAATCTTACATAAAATTATATGAAAAAACCCCTCAGGTATGTTCTGCAATCCCGTATTGTGGGGTTTGCATGTGAGGATAACGTTCTGTTGCAATCTCTTTAACAAAAGGGTCTTGATTCTTTTTGTTTCTATTTCTTGGCAGGCTAGATTCAACCCTGGGTCATGTGTGAAAACAGATTATTTTGTAAGAAGGACACACTTTTGTTGAACTAATCTGAGGCTCTGGCCTCGGGCAGAAATTGAGACCACGAAGTACTTGTCACATATTAAAACCAAAACCTTGTGATAATGCGTCAGAGTTGGGTTGGTTTTTTTTTAGTTTTTCAAGGAATTGGAACCCACATCAATACTATATTCCAGTTCTCATAAAGTCTCCTCAATGTCTCTTTTGATGTCTCTGGAGATGGGGTTTTGTTAGTGGGTGAATTGGGAATTATAGATTACTGTACCCTCTCTATTCCTTCTACCAGCCATTTTTCAAGGGAGAGAATTAGAGATCTTAAGAGATCAATATTTTCTAAAATGCAATTCAACAACAAATATGCAAGTTATTTTGATGAGTCCTGGGGTTTTGTGTGTGTGTGTGTGTTTATGTGAGTGCATGCCTTACTGAGGAATAAACACCCTTGTGTGCTCTGTATGGAAATATAAGATTGTCAGTACCAATCCAGACTTGCAAAAGGATGTGAGGCTTGTTAAGAAAATCCATGTGGATTTGGCTGGCTTAATGTCAAAGAAGCAATTTCCTCTGTACTGTTTTGTGTTCAGCTTTCTTCAACCTGAAGTTCTCCAGATGTTTGGACAGACTTCAAAATGTTGATATGATCTGAACACAGAGAACCTAAGAAAGGCCTTTTGGGTTAATATCAGGCCATGCAGGCATCCAATACAGAATTCAGTCTCATTTCTGGTCAGCCAGATGTTTCCAAAGCTCTTATAGGAATGGCCAAAAGAGAAACTGCCTTCATTCACTAAAACAAGATATTGGAACATACAATCATGATCACTTTTTAGTTTTAAAGTATCTGGAAGTGAGTCTTGGAAGGGGCCTGAATTGTTGCCATTGATATCGCTTAAAGACAATTTCAAATTGTGCTTTAGATTCTGGCTTATTCGTAAGCATCCCAACTGGTTATTTTTATAGAGTTAAGATTATAAAACACCAAGATCAACTTTAAAATGTGGAGAAATACAGTGCTATGCATGCGCAGCACCGTACATTTTGAATACTTTTAGAGACAAATATCTAAATATCTCTTAACATCTTTGGAGAGAAATATCTAAGCGATAAAATGTCCCACGAAATGAAGAAGGTTGTTTTTATTTCCAGGGTAGCTGGTATTCAAATTTGTCCTCTCTGATTCAGTCTAGTACAGGTAGCCCATAGAATCGCTAGTAAAAAAATTTGAATCCCACCACTGTTGTGAATGTTCCAATAGGTCAACTCTCTGTTTTCTCTGACTGCTCCTCACATATTGGAAGACTGTTATCATATCACCCCCTAGTCTAGTCCTCTCCTTTATTACACTAGACATATCTAGTTGCCTCAGTTAAAATATTAAATTTTAATACCTTTGGCCAGCAACTCCAGCTAACTTTAAGCAACAGAGCCAATGGTGAAGATTGCTGAGATTGTAGTTCAGTCACATCTGGAGCTAACATCTGTTCCCCAGTCCTGATCAAAATAAAGTTGCTTTTCCCCCCCAAAATCTGAAAAACAGGAAGATTACCTAGCTTGGCGTGCGATTCCAGATATCTCTAATCATATCATTGGTTTGATTTATCTTGTACGCCTGTGGTAAAAACATTCCTCTTATGGCTAATTGGAAGTTGTTTTTTTGTTTCTGAGGAAGGGTTAGATCTGAAGAGCCAAGAGCAGATATATATATATATATATTCATTGAAATAAACAGGCTTGCAAGAATTTGTCCGGTGTTAAGAACACACATGAGATACATTTGTATAAGCTAAGCCAGGGGTCTCCAAAGTTGGCAACTTTAAGGCTGCCAAGTCTAGAGACCCCTGAGCTAAGCCAATGTATTTTGGGGATTTTATTTTATTTATTTATTTTTGGGGGTGGTTTTAAGCCATTCGTGGCTATTACATGGACAGGTGCTAGCAGTTTTCTTTGCAACATTTTCACCAGCGCCCTTACCTTTTGCATTCTCCTTCTTGGGGATAACCTCAAGTTGGACAGATCTCCCCTGAAGTAGAAGAATTCAGAACAGAATAGATTAACAGAGTTGGAAGGGATCTTGTAGGTCATCTAGTCCAACCCCCGCCCAAGCAGGAGACCCTACACCATTTCTGACAGATGGCAGTCGAGTCTCTTCTTGAAAGCCCCCAGGGATGAAGCTCCCACAACTTCTGAAGGCAACCTCTGTTCCATGGGTTGATTCTTCTCACTATCAGAAAATTCCTCCTTATTTCCAGGTTGAATCTCTCCTTGATCAGTTTCCACCCATTATTCCTTGTCTGGCCTCCAGATGCCTTGACCCCTGACCTCCAGATAGCTTGACCCCTTCCTCTCTGGGGCAGCCCCTCAAATACTGGAACACTGCTCTCCTGTCTCCCCTGGTCCTTCTCTTCCCTAAACTAGCCAGGCCCAGTTCCTGCAACCGTCCATCGTGTGTTTTAGCCTCCAGTCCCCTAATCATTCTGGTTGCTCTTCTCTGCACTCTTTCTAGAGTTTCAACATCTTTTTATAGTGTGGTGACCAAAACTGGATTCCTGTATTTTCTAGCCTGATGCAAACTGGCTCTCTTGTTTGATTTAGTCTTGACTCAGGATTATGAACTGTGAAGTTAATGAAAGCTATTAAGATAACTAATGGACAAGTCCCTGCAGTTTTCTTGGCAAGATGGTTGGAAGTGGTTTGCCCTGGCATTCTTCTTCCCAAGGCTGAGAGGAAGATTCTTCTCAAGGCTGAGAGGCTCAAGGTTGCCCAGCTGGCTTTGTGCTTCGGGCAGAACTAGAACTCACTGTCTCCTGGCTTCTAGCCTTATGCCTTGACCACTATAGGATAGATAGATAGATAGATAGATAGATAGATAGATAGATAGATAGATAGATGTGTGTGTGTAGAGCGAGGGGGGAGGGAGGGGAGGAGGAATAGATAATGGATAGATTGATACAGTAGATAGATTAGGTAGGTAGGTAGGTACATAGATAGATAGATAGATAGATAGATAGATAGATAGATAGATAGATAGACGGAAGGAAGGAAGCAAGGATGGATAGATAGATAGATAGATAGATGGAAGGATGGATAGATAGATAGATAGAGAGAGAGAGAGACAGACAGACAGACAGACAGACAGACAGACAGCTGAGAGGAAGGGTGGGAGAGAGAGAGGGAGAGAGAGAAAAAGAGATGGTTGGGTTTGCAATGCACTCTTTAAAAAGTTTCTTAAAACCCCTTTTTAGCATAGGGTAATCCTCAACTTATGACTGGGTCATTTAGAAACTATTCAAAATTATGTGAGGATGGAATGAAACAAGTGCTTTATAGACCTTTGAGCATTTTCTCGTCATTGTAAAAGAACCTGCCACAGAATTTTTGCTTAACAATCACCCCAAAAATGGTCATACAATCAGGTCTGGTCATGCAGAAGCCTTGACCGATGATTGTTACAACTTACCTCCAGAAATCCAGTCCCAATTGCAGCTGTAAGTCTCTACAACTACCTGAATATCCATTTTTCATACTTGTGCATGGGCTTATGCAGGCAGAAACAGCATTGAGTTTAGGAGATTCATCTTACATCTGTAAGGTAGAGTAAAATGATTCTCCTGGGCTTTCTCATCCATTGCTGTAATATTAAATAACTTAACTTGGGTTACTGTCCTGAAGCCTAAGCATGTAGATCTATGACCATGGGTCTTAATTTCCCAATTAACATTGCCAATTTAATTTAAGGTTGCCAAGTTATTTTGATTCCAGGCCAAGATTAGCTAAAAGAGGCTAATGTGTCTGCCTATATATCATTGCTTCCTCATGTACATTATGTACCGTGCATGAAGTACAGCCTGTTATACTTTTTAAAAGCTTTTTACCACAACTCTCCTTTTACAAGTGGGAGTTGGTTTCTTATTATTCTTCGGGAATGCCCCTTTGCCTGCTCAAAGCAACCATCTCCTAAACTTTCCATGTTCTATTTTTGGCTGATGGATCCTGGAATTGGCTGGGAGGGTGCCTAGGCCACAGGTAGGAGCATAATTGGAGTTCCATTCAGCCAGAGGCTACAACGTTCTTTTTGTCAAACATCTGGAAGAGTAGACAGGACCAAAATTGTGTTTGTGAAATTTGGAGTTGGCTGCAGTAATGAGATAAAAAAATTGGAAAACAATCTTAGTTCATACAGGGCAGCTTGGAGAAGAGAAATCTTTAGGAACTTATGTTTAAACCAGATGGCACATATGGAGCCCACCTGTAGGATAGAGAACCTACTAGTAGTAACTTTGAGAGGGATCTTAGAGTCCTAGTGGACAATATGAGCCAGCCGTGTGCTGCAGCTATCAAAAAAGCCAACACAGTCCTAGGCTGCATTAACAGAGGGATAGACTCAAGATCACGTGAAGTGTTAATACCACTTTATAAGGCCACACTTGGAATATTGCATCCAGTTCTGGTTGCCACAATATAAAAAGATGTTGAGACACTGGAAAGAGTGCAGAGAAGAGCAACAAAGATGATTAGGGGACTGGAGGTTAAAACATATGAAGAACGGTTACTGGAATTGGGTTTATCTAGTCTGTGAAAAGAAGAACTAGGGGGTGACATGATATCATTCTTCCAGTATTTCAGGGGCTGTCACAAGGAGGAGGGAATCAAGCTATTCTCCAAAGCAGTGGTCGTCAACTGGTGGGCCGCGGCCCACTGGCGGGCTGTGAGAAAATTTTGGTGGGCTGCAGAGAAATCTCACCCCCAGAGCACCCCTCCCAAAGCATTTAATCCAGGCTGCACAGAAACACAAAGGCTGCACCGCCCACATGGCCTGTGGGAACCCTCCCTGCCCACTCACTCCTTACCCGGCAAACTTGCCTGCTAAATTGCCATTTTTCCTTTTTCCGACCATCAGCTGTTCTGCTGTGCCGGGAGATTTAGATTAGCTAGGAAGCAGGAAATGGTTGGATTTCTTGCTTTCTAGCTAGTCTTTAGATCTTCTGCTCTGCTTTTAAGCACAGCCGAACCTCCCTTAGGACTGAAGGTTCTATTAGTCAGTGTAGACTGACTGCAAGAAAATTTTACGTGACAGACTGAGCTAGCCGATGGCAGATAGATCTATCACTGAATGATTCTGTTAGCGACTCAATCTGCCTGCCTGCTTTGCCTGATTTTGGGTAAAAGTTGCTCTTCTTTATATAAAAAATTCAGTATTTACATACGTGGTGTGTTGTGAGTTAATTTTGTGAGTTTGCTCGCAAGCAAATTTTATGTGACAGACTGAGCTAGCTGATGGCAGATAGATAGATCTCTGAATGAATCTGTGTTTTTGTGAGCAACTCAATCTGCCTGCCTGCTTTGCCTGATTTTGGGTAAAAGTTGCTCTTTTTTTAATAAAAAAAATTCAATATTTATATAAATATTTATAATATTTACATACAAGCCATGCCCAGCCAGTCACATGACCACCAAGCCACACCCACAAATTAGGCCACTCCCACAGAACCGGTTAGCGGTCCCTGGGATTTAAAATTATGAGTTTGGTGGTCCCTGAGGTCCAAAAGGTTGACGACCCCCTGCTCCAAAGCACCTGAGGGCAAGGAAGAATGGATGGAAACTAATCAAGGAGAGAAGCAACCTAGAACTAAGGAGAAATTTCCTGATAGTGAGACCAATTAACCAGTGGAACTACTTGCCTTCAGAAGTTGTGGGAGCTTCATCACTGGAGGATTTTAAGAAGAAACTGAACGTCTGAAATTGTATAGGGTCTCCTGCTTGAGCAGGGGATTGGACTAGTCTAGAAGACCTCCAAGGTCCCTTCCAACTCTGATATTCTGTTCTGTTCTGCAACACCACATGAATTAATAAATCGTATCAAAATACAGAAACATCAAATCCCTTTTCTTTTTTTCATAATATAAACTACAGGGTAGCCATTTCTATAAAGATCTATCAGTCCAATTGGTAAAACAGAAAATCAAAAGTTTCTTTCTTTTCCACCTCAAGCACGAAGATCAGAAGCGGTCTTTCCACGTGGAAACAAAAGCATTTGCATTCTTTTCTTTAATCAAAGTAGTCAACTTTTGCCATTTCAGCCAACTCCATCAGCTTCTGCAGCCATTCGTCCATGGTGGGAATCGAACTGTCCTTCCATTTTTGTGCATACGATAGTCTGGCTGCTGTCAACATAGATAGTGACCAAGTTCCATGTGCTTTTTCTCCACGTCTAATCTGCTGTTCAACTCTTTTTTAAAAAACATATTTTTAATTGAAACTTAGATTTTAAAAACATTTGAATGTGGTGATCTTTTGACAAATATCAACAGTCTTTACATTGTTGTAAGAGCAGAATGTCATCAAACAATATTAACATTATACACACGCACACACACACACATCTGTGTACATATTTACATTGTAAATCTTTGCATCCGTTTCTTAGACATTTTGTTGCAGTATAAACTTTCTTAAATTCTATTTCACATGTTTTTGACTTCCTTTCATATCCCTCCAATTATAATTTTTTTCCCGTATTCCATAGAATTCTGAAGTATCCTGCTCCTTCAGTTTCAACGTTAAGCTATGTAACTCGGCGCAGTGTAAATTTTTTTCTATTATTACTTCGTCATTGGGTATTTCTTTTAATTTCCATGTTTGGGCAATTGATAATCTTGCGGCTGTGATAACATGAATAATTAGATATATATCTGCTTTTTAAAAGATTCTCATTTGTTATTCCTAATAGGAACATTTCTGGTGTGTAATTTATTTTTTAGGTTTATCATTTCCTCTAACCATTGCCAAATTTTGTGCCAAAATTCTTGCATTTTTTTTTTATCCTGATTGAAAATGATCAGAATTCATGTCTAAAATTGTAAATTTTCAGTGTGGGAGATTAGAAAGGAGAACAAAATTCTCCAGTTGTAGCAGAAGGTTGTTTTATGTAAGTTAGCCTTTCCCATGACACAAAACTCTCATTCACATTAATGGACAAAATTCAGTTGCAGTCTTAAATCCAGCGAAACCGCCTTATAACATTTTTACATCCTTTCCCTGCGAAGTTTGTGTGCTGTAATTATTTTAAATGGAGAGGATTTAAGGGCTCGTTTTTTGTAATGCAATGTTGAAGAAAGGCTCCCTCTAGTGACTACAGACTATTCATCAACATTTTTGTTCTCTGTCTACTATCAAAAGTCTCATTGTGTATATCTGTTTGCAACCTCCAGTTAATCCAGACAGTTCAGGATGGCAAAACAGTTTTTGATTCAAGGCACCTCAGATCTTCTACCTTAAGGAATGTGTACAAAATCCAGGATCCGTTAGTCCCATGGAGTTGAAATTTCAAGGATCTTTAGACCAGCTGATCCCAACCCTTTGGGCACCAGAGACTGGTTCTGTGGAGAGAGGTTTTTCTGTGGACCAGAGGGAGTGTGATTAACAGAGTTAGAAGGGACCTTGTAGGTCATCTAGGCCAGTGGTGGCTAACCATTTTGGGCTCCTGTGCCAAAAATTGTGTGCATGTTTACACTAGCGCGCTCATGTGCCAGCACCCAGAAGGCAATGTATGCCCCCTGTGCATACGCATGCAATTCTCCCCCCACTGCTCCCTTACCTGCACTGCGCATGTGCATGCCTCCCAGCTGATGTTTGGCCTCCCAGAGGCTCGAAGGAAGCCTCTGCAGCCTTTGGAGGCCGAAAAATGGGACCGTTTCATCACTTCTGGTATTTGCGGAAATACAGGAAGTGATGAAAAGGGCTGTTTTTCAGCCTCTAAAGGCTGCAGAGGCTTCCCTCGAGCCTCTGGCAGGCCAAAAAAAGTCCTCAAATGGGCTGAAAATCAGCTGGGAGGCACATGCAGGTGCAGTGAGGTAAGTTTGGCTGGGGCTCGTGTGCCCATACAAATGACTCTGCGTGCTACTCCCGCACCCAAGCAGGAGACCCTACACCATTCCTGACAGATGGCAGTCTAGTCTCTTCTTGAAAGCCTCCAATGATGAAGCTCCCACAATTTCTGAAGGCAACTTCTGTTCCATGGGTTGATTGCTTTCACTGTCAGAAAATTTCTCCTTATTTCCAGGTTGAATCTCTCCTTGATCTCTCACATGCTGTTTGCATCCCACAGATGGGGTTTCACTTGTTTGTGTGGCCCACTTTCTGGCCGGCCACAGCCCAGTGCTGGTCCATGGATCAGGGATTGGGAAACCTCTGCATTGGACTGTTTGTGGCCACTGCAGCATCCTCACTGTCACATTTCCCATGCAAAGCAATGGGGAAGACAGCAGGAAGTCGCAAGTCCATTCCCACTGCCCAGAATCATTCTCTTTCTCTCTTTAAGTGGGAAAATATATTTATTTTATTTATTTATTTTATTTGAACTTATATGCCGCCCCATCTCCGAAGACTCGGGGCGGCTTACAGCTAAAACATGAGACAATAAATACTTAAAAAACAAATTAAATTATAAGTCCAAATATAAACACTATAAAACCTTTAAAAACCTTTAAAAACCATATCTGAAAAAAAATAATCCAACAAGGCATAGGTTGTTTAGTGCCTGTTTAAAAATGGCAACTGTTCACATGGAATTGAAATATTTATGACAGGCACGCTAAACTAAGCAAAGTATAGAATCTTCTCTAATTTATTCTACTTGTTCTTCATCTTCAGTTCAGAGGATTTTTAGTAGATAGGCTGGGAAAAAATTGAGCTTTAATGTTTGCTGGCAGGAATGAATCAGAAATGGTGATATTCCTGTCAGAAGGAAGGAAGGAGGGAAGGAAGGAAGGAGATAGAATAGAAGAAGGGAGGGTGGGAGGAGAGACAAGGAAGGAAGGAAGGAAGGAAGGAAGGAAGGAAGGAAGGAAGGAAGGAAGGAAGGAAGGAGCTGAAATCCACACATCTTTAAACTACCAGGTTTGAAAAACAATGAGCTAGAGATTACATTGGCTATGCCAACATCAACTGAAATTTAATTCTAGGTACCTACTTAGTTGTAGCTACTCTTTGCAAAATCTGCCTGGTACATATTTTTCTTCTTATTGACCAAGCCATATTAATCTCTCAAAGTTTTCAATGAAGATGGTCCTTGTTTAGTGAACACCTGCACCTCAGTCATTAAGCAAAGCGGTCACTAAGTGAAACCACTGCTGTGCTTCCAATCGTACAAAGCTTTCCTCTGCTTCATAGGTCTGCAAAGGCCATCAATGAAAGAACTGGTTACTTTTCATTGCTGTTGTAACTGCAGACAATAATTAAATGAAAACTATCTGTAAAGGTTGGAAAGTTCCATCTCAACGTGAGCTTAATTGAGATTTTCTTCCACTTTGTACAGAATTGAATTAGATTGGGGTGTCCACAGCCTTGGCCACTTGTGGACTCCCAACTCCCAGAATTCCCCAGCCAGTATGGCTGGCTTTGGAATTCTGGGAATTGAAGTCCACAGGTCTTAAATATACCCCTGATTTAATTCAACTTTGAACCTTGTTATTGCTACCAATTTCTCAAATAGTATTGGGATATTTAGTGTGTGGCACATAATTGGTCCAGAGTTTGATTGACCTACAATTTGCTCTATGATAACTCCACTTCTTATACAAAATAATAATTATTAATAATAATAATAATAATAATAATAATAATAATAATAATAATGGCAGTGCCTGGAGACAGCAGAATAGAAGAGAAAGAACTGGAGAAGAGAACAAAATACAAAGACCTACAAATAGAAATAGAACGACTATGGCAAAGGCAAGCAAGGGTAGTACCAATGTTAATAGGCGCCTTGGGTGCAGTCCCAAAACAACTGGAGCACCCCTTGAACACCATTGGTGGCATTGACAAATTGGCCATCAGTCAATTGCAGAAGGCAGCTTAACTTGGAACAGCTTCCATCCAGCTTTGCCTACCCCAGGTCCTTGGTAAGGACTCGATAGGTAGACAAAAATGCCAAACCCAGTCTGAACATCTGGCTGTGTGATGATATTATTATTATTATTATTATTATTATTATTATTATTATTATTTCATTACAGTGTGGTTCTCTGACATAGTGTATTTCTGCATCTTCTGAGGTTGTTCAGCTTCCAGTAGCCTTGCAGGCCCATGCTCTGGTTGCTCACTTGTCGATGGATGCCCAGGTTCCCAACACCTGATGCAGTCCTTGTTAACCTGGGCGACGACTGAGCCAGTATAGGCTTGGTTTGGTTGTGTTTCACCATGATTCATTGCATGGGTTGTTGGGTGCACTCAGTCCTGCTGCTCGGCCTAGACTTCTCTGACATGGTTGGGCCTGCTGGTAGTTTGCACTACCGTCAGCACAGCTCTCAGCTTCATTGGAGCAGTTAAGCCCCCCGCCACATCAAGGCAGCACCCTGTGGGGGGACTTGAGAGTCGAACTGCAGAGACTCTGGCATCATCCAGTGCAGGTGGTTCCAGTGGTACTCGGCACACTGGGTGCTGTGCCTAAAGACCTAGGCAAGCACTTGCAAACAATTGGCGCTGACAAGCTCACCACTGGTCAGCTGCAGAAGGCCACCTTACTGGGATCTGCTCACATAATCTGTTGATGCATCACGCAGCCCTAAATGCTTGGGAAGGGTTCGACTAGTGATTTGTGATACGAAACCCAGCATAGTTATCTCATTTGCTGTGTACACTGTCATTTTTGTGTATAATAATAATGTTTAAGTAGTTCAATTTGCATCAAGGAAATAACAAGATCTAGGTTTCAACGTTAGCAAAGGTATATTAGACAAGGCGCAATCTACTTTTTTATGATTATCTTTATGATTACACGTGCATAGCCATTAAGAGGGTAATGCACACTGACACCCTGGCATAGGCCTACAGTTGGCTAGCTAATTTGGGAAACATTAATTAGCTAACAGCCCTAAGCAGTTAGAAGTGGAAGCAAGATGAGGTTTCAGTCAATGAAAACATCTGGTAACATTTCAATAGAAGCTTGAGCCAGAGAGTCAAGGAAGCCAAACCTTATAGGAAAATACTGTTGCTTAATACCTTCAAGGAGAGTTGTGCAAAACTATTTTTGAGCAATAAAACTGAGGTTGCATATGCTCAAAGGGTTTGCCAAAATTCAGATTGTCAGGAAAATTTAGATGCTGAAAACTGATTGCTGTTGGATATTGATTCTGATTTTGCTGTTGTTTGTCAGCCAGATGTCTAGAGTGGGTTTGGCATCAAATTCTTCACAGAATTATCCGAGTTCCATCCTGGGCAGAGGCTAATATTTGACTCCCCTGCTTGAGCAGGGGGTTGGACTAGATGAGCTCCAAGGTCCCTTCCAACTCTTGTTATTCTATGCCTGTGACTTCATTGTCAAACCTGGGATAGGCAGATGCTCTTCCTGGAACGAAGGGATGACAAACTCGTAAAAAGGGAAGCTTCCCCCCTCCCCACACACTCTTTCTTTAAAGGAGAGGGGAAATTTGATCTTCTATTTTTGCGACCACTAGATGACAGCAAAGTATGCAGAGTTTTGGAATGAAGAAATGTAATTGGCAACATCCATAGCACTCTTAGACTTACAGTATATGCAGCTTCACAGTGCTCTACAGCCCTCTCTAAGGGGTTTACGGAGCCAGCCTATTGCCCCCCACCCCCACCCAACAATCTGGGTCCTCATTTTAGCCACCTCGGAAGGACAGAAGGCTGAGGGAGGGAGGGAGGGAGGGAGGGAGGGAGGGAGGGAAGGAAGGAAGGAAGGAAGGAAGGAAGGAAGGAAGGAAGGAAGGAAGGAAGGAAGGAAGGAAGGAATAGCAATAGCACTTAGACTTATACGCTGCTTCACAGTGTTTTCCAGCTCTCTAAGCGGTTTACAGAGTCAGCTTCTTGCCCCCAGCAATCTGGGTCCTCATTTTATCCACCTCGGAAGGATGGAAGGCTGAGTCAAGCTGGAGCTGGTCAGGATTGAGCTCCTAGCAGTGGGCAGAGTTAGCCTGCAATACTGCATTCTAATCACTGGACATCATGGATGGATGGGTGGATGGGTAATAGCAATAGCAGACTAATATACCGCTTCATATTGCTTTTGAGTCAACCTTGAGCTGGTCAGGATCGAAGGAATCGAATTCCTGGCAATGTGTGCAGAATTAGCCTGCAATACTGCATTCCAACCACTGCACCACCACGGATCTTAGAGATTAGAAATTAGACACAACTGAATCCTAATTTTCAGAGTTAACCTAAAGCACATTGCTATTAGGAGTTTGTGCCTTATTCTTCTGAAGAGGAGATGAAAGTTAGCAAATTTGGGTTTGACTAGACTAGAGAGAAGAAGGACTAGCGGGGTCAGGATAGCAGAGTTCCAGTATTTGAGAGACTGCCACAAAGAAGAGGGGGGGTCAAATTATGCTCCAAAGCCCCCGAGGGCAGGACAAGAAACAATGGATGGAAACTAATCAAGGAGAGAGGCAACCTGGAATTAAGAAGGAACTTCTAACAGTGAGGACAATTTAACAGTGGAACAGCTGGCCTTCAGACGTTGTGGGAGCTTCATCCCTGGAGGTTTTTTAAGGAGGGACTGAGCAGTCACTTATCTGAAATGGTATAGGGTTTCCGGCTTGAGCAGAGGGCTGGACTGGAAGACCTTCAAGGTCCCTTCCAGTTGTATTCTATTCTGATTCTGAAATCGATATATATATATATATATATATATATATATATATATATATATATGTAGGTCTTGGTGTATTCGGGTCTTGTCCCGTGTAAGATTGAGAATACAACACCAGCTGCTACACCCCCCTCCAACCCCCAAACTAAGCAAACTGACACACGCTATAAACACATAGCCAGACCTCAAACTCGGAGCCAAACCAAGGCCCAGAATGTCACATCACAGCCTTCCACCCAGGATACTACATCACAGAACTCAGGAGATCACAACACAAAACATCAGGAGGTTGCAGCACAGACAACGACCCAGGAGATTACAGCACCACACCCAGGACATCACAACAATAGAACTCAGAAGGTCATCACACAGCCCATTACCCAGGTCGTTACAACACAAAAGGCTGAGAGACACACAGCCAGCACCTCAGCCACACAGGGTCTCAGGAAAAAGCCATCCAATCTGCATACATCAACTCCACAAACCAATCAAGAAGTAACAACACAGCCAACTCTAGAGTTTAAAAGGGAAAAACAGCCACGATCACACACTTCTCCCAGGAGAACGAAGCTGAAGACACCAGCCTGAAGATGACGGATGACATTTCATCGAAACGTTGCCAAGGTATTCTCAATCGTACACGGGACAAGACCCGAGTACACCAAGACCTACATATCTTTACCCATGAAAATCTACGAAAACATATATATATATATATATATATATATATATATATATATATATATATATATATATATGCAAAATACCCCTCACGCTTCATCACAAAATCTCCAGAACTGTAAAGCCTACAAACTTGAAATTTGGCACGTATCTTCCTCTTGGCTTCTAGGGGCTCACTAAGAAAGGATTGTTAAGAGAGTGTTGTGGTTGAGTGAAAATGGTTGTAAGTCGCTTTTTTCAGTGCCGTTGCAACTTCAAATGGTCACTAAATGGACTGTTGCAAGCCGAGGACTACCTATATAAGACCATGCGGCGTGAAATGCACAGGTTACCAGTTTGCTTCCTGGTCCAGTTCAAGGTGTTGGCTATTACCTTTATTCCCTACTAGCTGGATACCCGTGCTTTGCGATGAAACTTTGTGATCGGGCTATGCAGGAGAAATCCGGTTCAGTGGTGGTTGGTGATTGAAACACATAAGGGAATATCGCTCCCGCTGCCTTGAGTCCAGAAGCGGTTCCATAGGTGGAAGGCGGAAACATTTGGGTGAGGTACCGCCATTTAGCACTGTAAGGAGTTTAGTACTGCAAGGAGCCCCAGGCCACTCCAGAGTGGGGGAGTGGAACATCTGCCGGTTTGAACTGAGGTAACAGAATGTGAGGCAACTGGCAGTTGGAACAGATTTTTTTAAAATTACATTTATATGCCGCCCTACTCCGAAGACTCAGGGCGGCTTACAATTTTTGGGATACAACCCAATGCGCTCAGCAATAGCCTTCATTCCATTGTATTCCTCAATATTTAAGGGAGCGTCTTCTGCCGATATTGAGTGCCGGCCGCCCTATGCGAGCACATAGGCAAGGACTCCTCGGGGTCCCGTCGGCAGGCCAATGCTGGCCGGCGGTCCCCCAATGACGAGCCTATTCTGTCGCGGCCCCTGACCTCTGGAACCAACTGCCCTTGGGGCTCCGCCTGGCCCCTGACCTCCGCACCTTCCGCCATGATTTAAAGACCTGGTTGTTTGACCAACCTGGGCTGTGACCCCTCCCTGGGGTGGGGATAGGTTTCTTAATTTTAACTATTGTAAATTTTAGTTTTTGTAATTTTTTGGGCTTGTAAAATTAGTTTAATTCTTTTTAAGTATTTATTGTTCCTGTTTTTAGTTGTGAGCCGCCCCGAGTCTTCGGAGATGGGGTGACATACAAGTTCAAAAAATAAAAAAAATAAAATAAATATATGCCTGCTTATTACTAAGCGGCATTTTTACAAAGTCAGCTTATTGCCCCCAACAATCTTCGGTCCTCACTTTACCTACCCCGAGAGGATGGAAGGCTGAGTCCACCTTGAGCCCAGTGGGATTCGAGCCTGCACTAATTGCAGGCAGCTGGAACTTAAGTGCTAGGCATTTAAGAGCCTGCACCACCAAGATTTCTTTTCAGGTGGGGAGAGGGAGTAGAACTCTTTAGCACCAGAGTGTGTTAATTGCTGTATTAAGAAATACTAATGCTCTGATGGTCATTCGGAAAAATCCTTTCTTAGTGAGCCCCTAGAAGCCAAGAGGAACATACGTGCCAAATTTCAAGTTTGTAGGCTTTATGGTTCAGGAGTTTTCGTGATGATGCGTGAGGGGTACTTGGCTTATATATATGTTGGGGTTCAGGGAATCTGAGGAGCCATCTCACCCCAATGGGACTAGTCTACCCCACGCAGCCACCAGAAAAGGTCTATTTTGGACCCCGTTTGCTAAGTAATCTTGTCAGGCAGGGTCCAGTAGAAAAGCCTGTTCTGCTGCAGCCCTGTGGAATGATCTACCACCAGAGGTGAGAACTGTTCCCCACCTTTTGGCCTTCCAGGAGGGTAGCAAAATCTGCTTTTGCCATTTGGTTTGGGCCCCTTTCAGCTTTTCCCTTTTCTCTTCTCCTTCTCTTCTTCTTCTTCTAGATAAGTGTTGGGAAACCTTTTTGGCATCGAGTGCCGAAACGGGAGCCCATGCGCACGCACAGGGAGCACCGGAAACCAGAAGTGTAGCTCCTTGGCATGTGCATGTGCACTGGCCACCTGGTCTTCTGGTTTCTGGCGTGCATGTGTGTGTGAAGACCAGCTGGCCTGTGTGCACGTGCACACTGGAAAGCAGAAGCTTAGCTTCCCAGCATGCACAGGCATGCTGGGCGAGCTGCTCTTCCATTTTCCAGCACTCCCCCATGTGCAAAGAAAGTAGCCACCCCGGAAGAAAAACATGCCCAGAGAGAAGGCTCTGCATGTCATTTCTGGTCATAGGTTTGCCATCACGGTCCTAGATAGATAGGTAGGTAGGTAGGTAGGTAGGTAGATAGATAGGTAGATAGATAGGTAGATAGGTAGATAGGTAGATAGGTAGATTGGTTGGTAGGTAGGTAGGTAGATAGGTAGATAGGTAGATAGGTAGATAGGTAGGTAGGTAGGTTGGTTGGTAGGTAAGTAGGTAGATAGGTAGATAGGTAGGTAGATAGGTAGGTAGGTAGGTAGGTTGGTAGGTAGGTAGGTAGGTAGATAGGTTGGTAGGTAGGTAGGTAGGTTGGTAGGTAGGTAGGTAGGTTGGTAGGTAGGTAGGTAGATAGATAGATAGATAGATAGATAGATAGATAGATTGATTGATTAACAGAGTTGGAAGGGAAATTGTAGGTCATCTAGTCTAACCCCACTGCCCAAACAAGAGGCCCTATACAATTTCTGAAAGATGGCATTCCAATCTCTTCTTGAAAGTCTCAAGTGATGAAGCTCCCTCAACTTCCGAAGGCAACTCTTGTTCCATGGATTGATTGTTCTCACTGTCAGAAAGTTTCTCCTTATTTCCAGGTTGAATCTCTCCTTGCTCAGTTTGCATCCATTTCTCCTTGTCTGGCCTTCAGGTGCCTTGGAAAATAGCTTGACCCCCTCCTCCTCTCTGTGGCAACCCCTCAAATATTGGAGCACTGCTATCCTGTCTCCCCTGGTCCTTCTCTTCCCTAGACTAGCCAGGCCCAGTTCCTGCAACCGTTCTTTGTATGTTTTAACCTCCAGTCCCCTCATCATCCTGGTTGCTCTTCTCTGCACAGCTCCTTGTTCTCCTTTGGTGGCTCATCCCAAGCTGAATGTGTACATCCACTTCCCTCCAGGAAGCCTGTGAATAATCGCACACTCTCTCTTCCTCCTCATGTTGTTCTTCAGCAGCTGAAGACACGTGAGAAAGCAACGAGGCTCCAGGCCACGAGAGAAGATTGTTCTGGCCCCAGTCAGCAATTCGCTTCTTCCCCAGAACCCCCAAATTCCCATCAGTTCCTGTAGCAATTCCAAGAGGGGAAGTGAATCACAAAGCATTGCCATTTTCAGTTTAAGTTTTGTTAAAGTTGGCAAGATCATAATGTAGATAATTAGACCAAAATTCCCAGATGGTAGAAGTAAGCTGTTTATCATAGTCTGGCAACATGCAGTTAGGGGACAGTGGGTGGGTTTTTTTTTTCCTCCTTTGCTTTTCTGCTTTGCAAACTTTCCAAGCCATAAACTTGGTCCATGCAAAATGAGTAAAAACTTGATGACTGGGTGTTGTGGTTCGCCGGCAGCAGGTGCGGACAGCTGAGGTCTCGGAGAGCGAGGACTTGGATGAGGGTCCTGGGTGTGATGCAGAGATGGGGCCAGAACTATCAGAGAGTGGACTGCTGCCTTCCGAGATTGTGGAGGCTGACAGCAGTGAGGAAGAGGTCCCCGAGGAGCCTGTGCCCAGTGCGTGTGTGCGCAGGGCTGCTCGAAGGAAAGAGCAGCTGCAGCAGCACGGGCGATTCAGGAGTAAGGCTGCAAGGTAATGGCCCCTCCCTGAGGAGATAAAAGGCAGCTGAGAAACCGGAGTTCTTTGCAGGAAGCAAATAACTTGTTGCACTCGAGCCTGGTGGAAGTTAGGAATATCTTGGTTGGTGTTTGGAGACTCTTTGTGTTGCAATTATTGCTTACTAACTTTATCTGTTGTTCTTGGCACCCTTGCAAAACCTTGGCAAAGCTCTTTCTTATCGGAGCTAATTGGTTTGAAGCAGCCTTTTACCTGTGAAGGAACGGGATTCGTAAAGAAACATTGAAAGGTTTGTGCTGTTTCCTTTGTCTTGTGTTTGCTTCCTTGGAACCAAGTTTGGGTCAGAACACTGGGTAACAGTGAGGACAATTAACCAGTGGAACAGCTTTGCCTCCAGAAATTGTGGGCGCTTCATCACTGGAGGTTTTTAAGAAGAGACTGGACAGCTACCTATCTGAAATAGTACAAATTCTCCTGCTCGAGAAGGGGGCTGGACTAGAAGACCTCCAAGGTCCCTTCCAGCTTTATTTTATTCTAAACTCCCTGCACCAGCAGGAGAGCCTATAACATTTTAGACAAGTGGCTGTCCAGTCTTACTTAACCACTTAATGACCACCACTGAAGAGCTTGTAAAAATGGTTTACAGTCATGTGACAATCCACTTTAGGACCATAATGAGCAGGCTCCATTACACTCATAAGTTGAGATGCATTTGTTTCTTAGTTCTTGGCTAAAGAAAAAAAAAGAGTAATTGTAAGACTGTACAGCCATCAAGACTAATATTCTTGATGGCTGAACAGTCTTAGAATTACTCTCTTCTCTTCTGGAGTCTTGATGGGAGAGAGAAGGACATAGATAACGATTTGCTGTAGGATTTTTCTCGCAAAGAAAGGTACTTATAAAACATTTGAGGCCGAGGTCAGAAATGAACAAACCTCTCCTTTTCCTGTTTCTTTATTCATTTGCTCTCATCTGTGTTGTCCTTGATTTTTATCTCAATGGCATTAACACTCTGAGGTGGAACATTTCCAATATTAATGACAGAATTGCAGCCTGCTGCTGCTTTTAAGATCATTCGTGTCTTTGCACCCATGCTGAAAATGCATGCATGCATTGATAAAATGTTGCAATCCAATTTTTAAAAATGATCCAGGCGCCTGCAGCTTCAGCCCCATAGATTGGGGAAAAAAAGACCCCATGGTTCCAAAAATGGCATAAAACATAGACTTCTTTCAGCCTCAAACATGAACTTCTTTTAGCATTCTTTTAGCATGAATTTCTTTTAGCATCTTTAACATGAAATCTTAGCATTAAGATTTCGTGTTTTCCTTCCACCCCCACCCCCACAAACATTGCCAGCTTTGGAAGCCACATTAGCACCAGACGCTTCCACACTGCCACCTTCTTGAGCCTGGGAAAATGGGAGGGGGGAATTTCATGGAGTGTATGTGGTTAGAGATAATAGCATCCTTCTTCTAAGTCAAGGTCATGTCATTTCTGCACCTGGGTGAGAGGTCGTCTCAAGCTGGGACGGATGGTCATTGGGGCATGTGATGCAATGATGGATGTGGGGGGTGGATTTGTAGTTTTTTACTTATTGCAAGGAAGCCCAGAACTTTCAGATTCGGGATTCCCCAGATGTGCCAGTTTACTACCCAAATAAAAAAGAACTTTTGAGAAGATGTCTGGCTTGGAGTTATTGGTGGAGTGGAGGTTTTCTGGAATGCTGACAAACATTTTTATTAGGTTATAAAGTATTATAAAATGCAAAATACAGAAGTAAATAAAAGAGCAGTGAAAGGGGAGAGAGAGATGAGGAAAGGTAGGGAAAAGAACAGAACAAGAAGCATTGACTTCTAACTCTCTCTGTTGCAGTAGAATAAGGCATTAAGCATCAAACCACCACCTTTTGGTTTTCCATAATAATAAGAACAAGTCATTGCTGTAAAGATGTAATCTGTGAAACCCAAAGTCAAAATTACATTCTTTTCCACATCAATCATGAAGTTCAGAAGCGGTTTCCATGTGGAAACAAATGTACTTATGTTCTTTTCTCTCTCTGTTGTTTTGTTGTTCAAAAAAAAAAAAAAGATTTCATGTTTTCCTAGCTGAGCCATCTCCTAGCAAGGCTTGTGTGTGTTTGTCCTTTATTCTTTTCCTCAACGGAGATACGTTGTTCTTTTGCAAAGAGGCCTTTGGAGAGAATGTGATATTTTTGCACTGTTGGAAATGGGGCAGTGATTTGAACATCCTTGTGGGAGGAGAGAGAGAATTCTGTCGATGAAAGAAATGCATTTTTTGCAGTGGGAACATTGTGAGTCTGGTTTTGTGAGGCTTGGGGGGGGGGACAGAGAGGTAGCAGCTGTCGGGTACCTTCTGTTTTCAGGTTATCCAGCTGGACTGGCGATCAAAGAGTCCGGCTTGGTTGCAAAACTCAGACATACTACAGGAGCAGAGGTGGTATTCAGCTGGTTCGGACCAGTTCTGATGGACCACTAGCAAAAATTTTGACTGGTTCGAAGAACCGGCAAATATTACCTCTGGCTGGCCTCGCCTGCCCACCCCCCGCTCTTACCTTTCCTATATTCCAGGGGCCACCAACCTTTCGGACCTCAGGGACCACCAAACTCATAATTTTAAATCCCATGGACCAGAGATCCTGGGATAATTCCCAAAAAAGTCTGCAGGAAAATTCCCCACCCTGTTTTCCTACCTATCGATCATTCTTTATTTGGGATCGCAGGATACTGTCTCCAGCTCTGTTCTTAGGGGGAGAGAGAGAGAGACTTTTGGCTTCATGCAAGGAAAACAGCAGAAGTCTTTCTTTCTCTCCCCCAAATTCCACCAGAAATGAGTCTTTGTGAGACTTGTTGCGCCGGCACAGCCTTGTGGAGCAGGATGCATTGCAGGGTCCCAAAGACTCATTTCTGGTGGAGATTCAGGGAGAGAAAGAAAGACATTTGCTGCTTTCCTCACATGCAGCCGAAAGCAGGAGAAGAAAAAAGCAGAAAGAAGCAGCCTGGTGGCCAGGCGAGGCATGTGGGGCGAGTGGGGCAAGTTCCCCCCCTCCGCCCTTTCCCCCCTCCCCTCACTCCCTCGTTTGCAATGCAAGAGATGCAAGCCTTGTGTTACCCGGGTCCATGTGGCTGGCGCAGCCTTGTGTTCCCACACAGCCTGGATTAATTGCTTTGGGGATGACCTTTCTCTGCGGACCACCAAAATTTTCTCACAGACCACCGGTGGTCCCCAGCCCACCGGTTGGTGACCACTGTTATATTCTGTTGTTTATTAACTCACGCAGCAGGGTGGATTGCCATGCCTCAGCTGAGCTAAAAAGCAGCACAGCTCACCAGATGGCTGTGCACCCTGATGCACAAAGCACATTTAATGTGTGTGTGTGTTAGGCACGCCTGCACAGCTCACCAGTGTTTATGCAGAGGGCAGTCTTTGACCCCTGTGCATGCATGTGCAAAGCACTCTCTCCAAACTGGCAGGAAATTTTTTTTTGAAACCCACCCCTGTACAGAAGTTTTCTGTGGTCTGAGTTCTTGCAACCACTTCATGATTTCCTGATTTCCTGATCCCTTAGCCCAGTGTTTCCTCAATCTTGGTGACTTTAAGATGGGTGGACTTCAACTCCCAGAATCCCCCAGCCAGCCATGCTGCTCCAACACTGGAGGGAGAGATTGGATATCCATTCGTCTGAAGAGATTGGATAACCATTTGTCTGCAATAATATAGGGTAGTGTTTCTCAATGTTGGTGACTTTAAGATGGGTAGACTTCAACTCCCAGAATCCCCCAGCCAGCAAAGCTGGTATAGGGTTTCCTGCTTGAGCAAGGGGTTGGGCTAGAAGACCTCCAAGGCCCCTTCTAACTCTTTTATTTTGTTATTCTGCCTCTTCAGTTTCATTTCACCCTCTGCGCTCTCTTTTTCCTATGTTCTTTCCTTTCTTCCAACAGCCAGTTTTCCGTGGTTCTAGTCAAAATGGATGAGTTCTTCTTGCATTTTGGTGAGCTCTGCATTCTCCCCAGGCGGCTGATACTTCGAAACGTTTTGTGTGTGAAGGGATTTGCATTAACTAAGGCAAGCCCAGGGAGAGGATGGAGCATAGACTCTTAGGGCCGGAAGGGACCTTGGAGGTCTTCTAGTCCAACCCCCTGCTCAAGGTAGTATTTATTTTATTTATTTATTTATTTGATTTGCCCATCACTTACAAGATAATAGCAGTAAGTATAAACATGAGTGAGAATACAGGAAATAGGTACGAATAAATGTGGATGGCTTGGATGTGATATAAATGCAGCACTTCGGACTACTTTGTGGTTCTGTATCTTGTGGTGGCATCTAGTTGACCTTATTTATTTATAGTTGATTTGCCAAGCGCTTGCAAGATAATAGGTATAAGTATAAACATGAGTGAGGATACAGGAAATAGGTACGAATAAATGGGGACAATAGGACAGGGATGGTAGGCACGATGGTGCGGTTATGCACACCCCTTATTTTATTTTATTTTATTTTTATTTTTTTTAATTACATTTATATGCTGCCCTTCTCCGAAGACTCAGGGCGGCTTACAATTTTGGGGATACAACCCAATGCGCTCAGCAGTAGCCTTCCTTCCATTGTGTATGCCTGCTTATTACTAAGTGGCATTTTTACAAGGTCAGCTAATTGCCCCCAACAATCTTGGGTCCTCAATTTACCTACCCCAAGAGGATGGAAGGCTGAGTCAGCCTTGAGCCTGGTGGGATTCGAGCCTGCAATAATTGCAGGCAGCTGGAACTTAAGAGCTAGGCATTTTGCAGCCTGCACCACCAAGGCCCTTTTTTGATCATTTGGCCTTTATTTATTTAGTAGATCTTATAAAACATCCCTGTCAAATGGTTATCCTGTCTATTCTTGAAAACCTCCAGTGATGGGGCATCCACTACGCTAGAAGACAAGCTGTTCCACTGACTAATTGATTTCACAGTCAGAAAATTTCTCTTTATCTGGAGAAGCAAAGGAATTGGGTGGGTTGCAATGACAGAAATGTGACATTTTATTATGTCCAACTCTGATTATTAATCATAAAAGCCCAAGCCTATTCCCTGATTTCTTCCCTTTCAATTGTTTTTTTTCTCTTGATCTGCCTCACTTTATAAAGATTGCACCACTGTTTATGGCACAGAAGGAGAGCTGGGGGAGAGAGAGGAGGATTAGCCCTTCCTACAAGCAGCCTTTATACCCACAGCTGCATTGATTAATTGGAAAATTCGGTGTTTTACCAATCTCAGCCACATTAAAATGGATGAACTTCAACTCTTAGAATTCCCCAGCCAGCATGGAGTTGAAGTCCATGCATCTTTTAGTGGCTGAGATTGAGAAATCCTGACATAGCTGAGACATGAGTGCCAGAGTATTTGGTGAGAACATTAGAAGGTACACAGCTGCTTCTGCTGACTCTGGCTGCCTGCAATTTGGCAGTTGGATCCTGACTCAGCCTTCCCTCCTTACGAGGTGGGTAAAACGAGGACCCAGATTGTCGGGGGAAAGAGGCTGACTCTGTAAACTGCTTAGAGAAGGCTGTAAAAGCACCGTGAAGCAGTATATGAGTCTAAGTGCTATTGCTATATTGGATCCATTTTCCTATTCCTGGCCCTATCTCCCCTTCTTCTTTCTGGATCAAAACTCTGTGGGGGAGGGAGGGAGGGAAGAAGGAAGGAAGGAAGAAGTGGAGAGAGGGAGGAAAAGGGAAGGAAGCATGGAAGGAAAGAAGCAGCCAAGAGAGGGAGGAAAAGACATGGATGGAAGGAAGGGGTGGAGAGAGGGAGGAAAGGACGAAGGAAGGAAAGAAGGGAAGCAAGGAAGGGTGAAAAGAAGGGAGAAAAGAACAGGGAAAGTGGAAGGAGTGAAGGAGGGGGAAAGGAAGGAAGAAGGAAGGAAAGAACTATTTGCTTTCAGGACTGGATTTGGAAGCACTTGGACTGAATCTTGGAACTGGCCAAAAACTGTTGAATTGAACTGGCTGCTTCCCTACGGATTGGACGCTTCAGTTCCTTCACAGACAAACCAATTCTGAATTCCAAAGTAATCCAGATTGTTGCTGTCAACTCGTAAATCATTCCTATGCCTGTTTCCAAGTTGCCATAAGAAGGAAGGGGAGAAAGGCCTGAGAGAGCAGTGAGGCAGATGAAGGCCAGAAGCACATTCCATGCTTTTATCTTGTGGAGATTGTAGCCTAGGCTACTGGATCTTCTGCCCACGAAAATTCTTCATTGGAGAGTGAGATTGATGACACACAGCCTGTGAACGTGTCTCATTGGAGAATCTGATTTATGACACACCAAGGGGAGCGGGGGAGAAACAGGATCATAGGTGATAGTAAATTTCATGTCTCAGAGTTGGCTTCATATGGGTCAATGCCGACATGTTGCTCCTAATAAATCTTTTGGTTTCTTTTGAAGCTTGGCTGGAGGCTCATGATTTAATTAGGGCAATCGCAGGAATCCTGACAGTTGCTTCGATGGCCTGCTCAAATTCAGATTGGACGGATTGTCCAAGCAGAACCGGAACCGGAATTGCATTGGTTTGCAAAGACCAATGAGCCCTCCTCCCCAATTTCTGCCTCTACCTAGCTAAATGCTCTGATGCACTATTACAGCCATGACCTCCCCTCCTCCCCACATTGCCTAAGCGTTTGACACAAGAGCCTTGGTGGCTCAGTCTGTTAATTGCCTGCACTTAAGTTCCAGCTGCCTACAACTGCTGTAGGCTCGAATCCCACCAGGCTCAAGGTTGACTCAGCCTTCCATCCTCTCGGGGTAGGTAAATTGAGGACCCAAGATTGTTGGGGGCAATTAGCTGACCTTGTAAAAATGCTGCTTAGTAATAATAAGCAGGCATATACAATGGAATGAAGGCTATTGCTGAGCACATTGGGTTGCATCCCAAAAATTGTAAGCCGCCCTGAGTCTCCGGAGAAGGGCGGCATATAAATGTAATTTAAAACAAAAAACAAAAAACCTGCCATTCGTTAGCAAATAGGAGCAAAACCATATCTGCCTCTGACATTTGCCTCCAAAGACCAGGGATCCTTCAGCCTGCTGGAAGCCTTTAATTAGTTAAATCTCCCCACGGAGCCCGAGATAGGAGAGGATTAGCTGATCCCCAGAGGGAGATAAAACCAGGGTGGGGAAGGGAGGGCCTTCTCAGAGAACCTGAGCAAATATCAACATTCCCTGGACTCAAAAAGGCATCAAGCAAACTGGGTAGATATTTCAAGATGCAAGGAAGGATGAGGCTAGACAGCATACTAAAAAGCAGAGGCATCACCCTGCCAACAAAAGTGCGTAGAGTCAAGGCGATGGTTTTCCCAGTTGCAATGTATGGCTGTGAAAGTTGGACCATAAGGAAGGCTGAGCGCCAAAGAATGGAGGCCTTTGAACTCTGGTGCTGGAGGAGATACCTGCAAGTCCCTTGGGCTGCAAGGCGATCCAACCGGTCAGTCCTAGAGGAGATCAACCCTGACTGCTCTTTAGAAGGCCAGATCCTGAAGATGAAACTCAAATACTTTGGCCACCTAATGAGAAGGAAGGACTCACTGGAGAAGAAATAGCCTTCTGGGTTCAGTTCCAAGTGGGGAAGAAAGACACTGGAAACATGGTGACTGCTTGGAAAGATGGTTTAATGGTGGACAGGCTTGGGAAGGTCTGCCCCACTCTGGTTGCTGTAATGACTTTCAGTGGAGGCTGGATCCAAACCCAATTACTGGCTCCAATGGATGGAATGTCTCTAGGGGGCAGCATCTTGTTTCCATGTGTGGCAGGGCTGAAAGACAAAGAACAAGGGCCAGGGTTAGAGTAGGGAATGGTTGAGGGCAAAAGAAGAGGAAGGGGATGGCAGAGAATGAGGGGGCTGGGTGAAGTCACTGAAGCAGTCGGTGTGAGCTTAAATGGACTCTGGAGGATGGTAGAGGACAGGAAGGCCTGGAGGAACGTTGTCCGTGGGGTCACAGTGGGTTGAACACAAATTTGCAACTAACAACTAAAGCTATGCTCAGAAATTCAAGTTCAATAAATAAATAAATAAATAAATAAATAAATTCTCTGTCCCCTTTTTCTGAGGGCTAAAAGGGCTGAAAAGATGTGACCAAAGTTAGTCCTCAATTTATGGCCACAATGGACTCCCAAATTTCTGTTGTTAAGCCAGATGGTGATTTAAGCGATTTTTTTACAGCCTTTATTACATTTTACAACCCCATTTTACAACTTTTCTGGGGAGTGGTATGGTAGCCTAGAGGTGGAACTCTGCAGTCAGGAGGCTGTGAGTTCAATCCTAAATAGAGGAAGATTTTTTTTCTCTCTGGGCACACTGAGAATATTATCTGCCGAATAAAACTCCGCATTGGTGACAGGAAGGGCATCCGGCCAGTAAAATTCTCTGCTAGCTCCATTCAGTTGCCCAGACTCCACCCCGCAAGGGATTATGGGGGTCATTAAATGAAGATGATGATGGTGATTTTACAGCCTTTCTGGCCACAGTTGTTCAGTGAATCTCTACACTGTTCAGTTAATAACATGGCTGCTCAGTGAAGCTAGCTTCCCGATTTGATTTTGCTTGTCGGAAGGTCATGAAAGGAAATCACATGACCTTGGGACACGGCAACGGTCATAAATAAGAGTCAGTTGCCAAGTGCCTGAATTTAGACCATGCGACCATGAGGATGATGCAATGGTCGTTAAGTGTGAAAAACGGTCATAAGTCACATTTGCAGTGCTGTTATAACTTCAAATGGTCACTAAATGAAGTTGAGGACTTACCTGTATTGCTCCGGCAGAAAGATGGAGCAAAATGAGAAAAGTCCTGGATTCGATAGTTTTGAGAATTTTTTTTCATTCGGCCCTTGGCCATTTGTCCCTAAGAATCCCATGAGGAAAGATATCCCTCTTTGGAAAAATAGGAATCAGCCACAGTTCCTTACATCAAAATAAATGAACTAGCAGATTTTTTTTCCTGATTAGTATTAGATTATAGTGTCCTTTTTTTCAGTTGGGTCCAATAAGCAGATCGTGGGCTTTAGGACTGGGAAGGAAGGAAGGAAGGAAGGAAGGAAGGAAGGAAGGAAGGAAGGAAGGAAGGAAGGAAGGAAGGAAGGAAGAAGGGGAGAGGAAGAAAGGAAGGAAAGGGAAAGAGGGGAAAAGGGAAGAAGGGAAGAAGGCAAGAGTTGTATCTCAGTTTTCCTTGAAGAACTCTCTGGAGTTTTCCAGATATATAGGAACCCCTGATCTTCTGAAGAACCTCAAGCTGGAGAAGGTTGGTGTGCATACAGGGCTTTCATTTTGGTTCCTCTTTTAACAGCCCTGGGAAGGTTTTTCCGCTTGGGGAATCTTGCCAGAGTTCAGAATGCAGATCAGCAGTGAATCCCAACAGCTTCCACCGAAAAGTGTCAAATTCATGAATACATGTATTAGATGCTTACTCCGCCTTTATTACTTTATAAATAACTCAAGGCGGCAAACATACATAACACCCCTTCCTCCTCCTGTTTTACTTTTGTTGGCTTTCCATTCAGAACAGAGCCAAAGACTACACCTTGGCACAATCTGTTGGTGGCCTTGGGAAGGTGTCCTAAATTCACACCTGTTGCTAGATAGGTAAAGGTCTCCATCAGGGCTTAAGGTCTCATTGGCAGTTCACTACAAGCATTATTGTTTGCTCAAAAAGACAAGAGTACAAATGTCCCTGCATTCGGTATTACCCTGTTTGCTTTCTATGTTAAACCATGGTTTATTATTTTTGGGACTCAACTGTGGACATAAGTGGAGAATTGCCTGTAATCCATGTTTGTCTGGATTTCTGCAAGACACTAAGCTAAAATTAGCTTTGGATTTGGTTTAGCATACTGTACCAACCAGTTCACAGATTATACACAACCCTGTGGGTGCTTTTTTAAAATCTGAATTAGTGTTTTAGTGCTTCTTGGTCTGACTTAAGTGGGAACTCAGGCTTTGAGATTTGTAAACCGTGATTTATGAATCGATGTGTATTCGGTGTCAATGTGTCCTGTGGAATTATTAAGACTGTTTTAGATTGGATTTCATATTTTCCTCACTTTCTCCAAAGACCTGGAACATTGTTGCTGGATGTGTTAAAAGACTTGATGCAGGTTGTAAGATGTTCCGAGGAATGCTGCCTTTTGCAATTGACTGATGGTGATTTTGTCAATGCTGAATGTGTTCAAGGGGCGGTCCAGATGTTTTTGGCATTTGTATTTTGTGATGTTTTACAGTTTTCTCTTCTTTTCTGCATTTGCAATGTTTACTATCCAGACTTATTGATCTGTACTATACAGTATGTTATGTTATGATGTTATATTATGTTATGTTATGTTGTGTTGTTATACTATGTTATGTTATGTTGTTATATTATGTTATGTTATGTTGTTATGTTATTTTGTTATATTATGTTGTTACATTTTGTTATGTTATGTTATGTTGTTATATTATGTTACATTGTTTAATGTTATGTTAATGTATGTTGTGTTGTGTTGTTATATCATGTTACATTATGACCTATATATAGGTTGACTCAGCTTTTCATCCTTTCAAGTTTGGTAAAATGAGGACCCAGATTGTTAGGGGCGATATGCTGATTCTGTAAAGCACTATGAAGTGGTCTATAAATCTATGTGCTCTGCTCTGCTCTGCTATTATTACACGTCATATCATATCATGTCATGTCATATCATATTATCTCACCTCATATCATCTCATAATATAATTTCGGCAATTTATGACTTGAGTTGCTTGCTTTCCTCTTACCCTTCCCCCCCCTTTCCCCCTTGGGCTTTTCAATTCTCTCCCCCCCACACACCCTCCCAAAATCTGGTACCTAGGAAACTTCAGGAAACGTCTCATCCTCCTTTCCCAGGCGCGCCGCGGCGAGAAGCCAGGGGCGGCCCCGCGCCTCTCCTCCTCCGGCTGGATCGGAGACAAGACCCGCCTGCCGCGCCCCCTCCCCCCGCCCCCCTCCGGCTTTTAATTCCCTCTCGCCCCCCTCGGCGGGGCCAGTCTTGCCTGCCTGCCTGCTTGCCTTGCCTCCGGCTGCCTCCTGCGGGGGGCGCGCAAGGGTGGGCGCGGGGCGCGGAGGTAGTCGGGGCTGGGGAGGGGGGGAAGGGAATACCCCCGGCTCCAGCATGAAGGCGTCGGGGAAAGATGTGTGAGCAAGCAGCGCGTTACTGCCGCGAGAGCGTCCACAGGCTGCTCCGCCAGCAGCAGCAGCAGCAGCCGGCGAGCGGCGGCGGCAGCGGCGGGCTGGACGGGTTGCTGCGCTGGGTGGTCACCAAGATGAGCGACGGCAAGAGCCCCCTGCCCGAGCGGGAGCTGCTGCCCGAGGGCCCCGGGGCCGCCGGCGCCGAGCAGAAGAAGGGCACCTCCGTCATCCTGGACGTGAGTCGCGGGGGTCCTGGAAGGGTGGAGCCTTTTTTGTGCATGCCTACCGGACCCGTCTAGCTGCCCTCACCTGGCCCTGGCTCCAGCTTCTCAGCTCGCCCGCCGACACCGCCCCTCCCCCGGGAGCCTTTCTCCTGACCCGGATCGTTTGGGGGGCGGGGTGTCGGTGGATGGGTGGCAGTCGGGGTTTCCCCGGGCTGGGCGATCTCTTGGCTGCCCGGGAGAGCCTCCCTTAGCAGAAGACTTAGTTTTCCCTTGGAAAGACCCTCGCGCGGGGTGCCGGCGGAGCTTCCAGCGGCGGGGGCAGTCTATCCCGAGCCTTCTGGCGGGTCCCGGGCCCTTCGGCGTTTTGGGAGGAAGAGAGGAGAAGATGAAGGGGCTCGAGGGAGCCAACCAAGTCTGGAGTCCCCAGAGTTTAGCGGGATAAGGGACCAGGCAAGGGTGGGTTTTTTGGGGGGGTGGTGGTTATGATGGCCCCTGAGCTGGTCCACTCCAGAGGGACCTTTCCAGACAGATGGTCATCTGTCAGAAATGGCGTAGGATCTCCTGCTTGGGCAGGGGGTTGGACTAGATGACCTACAAAATTCCTTCCAACTCTGTTAATCTGTAAGGTGTCCCTCCCCATCCTCGAGAAGGACCCTCCCCTCCCCAAAGTAGCCTGGCTCCGAAAACCTGGAGGGAGCACTTGGGAACCCAGAGTCCTGGGGAAGGGGAGGTAAAAAAAAATAAGAGGAAGGGGTTTCTCCCAGAGCAGCTGCAAGAGGCTTCCTTGGAGAAGGTGGGGCTCTTAAGGGAAGACCTTGAGAATGTGGTCCTTTTTAGGAAAAGCCTCAAGCTTTGAACCAACCCCTTCCCATTGCAGTCAATTGGGTGGGTGGGCCAGGCCCCCCTTTCTCCCCTGACTGAGTCCCTGCCAATTGCCACATCGCAACCACAACCACAACAATATCTGCAGGTGCATCAATTTTCAAACAACCCTAGAAATTCCTAGAAAACCTTTCCAGCCGTTCAGCAACTTTTACGATCACTTCAGTTTTAAAAATCCCCTTGTGGAGTCCGATGAAGTTTTCTCTTCTTAAAAACTATTCAACAAATGGAGAAACAATCCAGCTTTCCTTTGCAGGGAATGGAGAAAAATCATGGACAAAGAATAATGGCTGAGGCTATTTCCTCTTGTAGGGAAGAAATTCCCCTCTTCCTCTCTCTGTCCCTCTTCGAGAATTAATATTTTATGACTCCCTCCTGACATGTAGCAATTGCCATTTATTGGAATGTAGATGGGAAATAGAAAAAACTTCCCCCAGTTTTCCCAGATCAGAACAGATCTGGCCTGTTAGATCTTATCAAATGGAGTTTTCCTTTTGGGGTTGATCTCAAGAGGTTTATGGTGGCAACGAATTTTGTTAAAAGTTCTATCAATGTGCAGTTCTGTGAGGTTTTTTTAAGTATTGGAAAGTCTCAGAAAAGAGAATCTCCTATGAATATAATTTACATAGAGATTTCTTTTGGAAATCATGGATAATAGATTGTCTTGTTTTTTTGTTTAATCGATCCAAAGGCATTGGTAAGAATCACAAGTGATAACGAAGGCTTTGTTTATTAATAAAGAAGGAAAATGCACTTTTCCTGCTAGACTTATGAAAGACAAGCAGTTTTCTAGCAAAGTTCCTAATCTTGCCACGTTAAAGAATGTAATGTTGAAAAACGTTTGGCTAATGAATTTAGTGCAGGGTTTTGGGTTTTTTTTTTTAAAAAAAGAAAATTGTACAGTGAACAAAGAACTCTTCTGATGTTGTTTAGGATTGGTGGCCTCAATGATTTTGTATCAAACTGGTGGCAGAATTACAGAGTTGAAAGGGACCTTAAAGGTCATCTATTCCAACTCCCTGCTCAGACTCTATTGTACACATCCAGACAAGTAAGATGTCCAGTCTCTTCTTAAAAGCCTCCAATGATGAAGCACCCGCAACTTCTGAAGGCAACCCGTTCCATTGATTAATTGTTGTCACTCTCAGGAAATTTCTCTTTAGTTCCAGGTAGTTTCTCTCCTTGATTAGTTTCCATCCGTTGCTTCTCATCCTGCCTTCGGGTGCTTTGCAGAATAGATTGACCCCCCTCTTCTTTGTGACAGCGCGTCAAATATTGTTTGTTAAAATCTGACACACAATCACGTTCACTAACTTCTTTATCCCACACCACTTGAATAAACACCTTAACTAGCTCAGTTACGAACATCTTGATAGATGTTTAACTTTTTAAATGTTACCCTCGTTAGTTCCTTGTGGTTTTGAATGCTTTGTGAATTGGTCTACTTGGTTAGTTTATAGTTCAATAAATTGTCGAAACTCAGAAAATGGGCATTTAATAACCAGTTTAAGTATGTTGGGAAAGCTCAGCAGGTTTCTGGTTTCCCTTTTCACCTGGTGTGCTTCAACTTACAGCTTAGGGTATATATATATATATAATGTGTGTGTGTGTATATATATATATATTATTGTACTCTATGACTATTATTAAGTGTTGTACCTTATGATTCTTGACTCTTGATGAATGTATCTTTTCTTTTATGTATACTGAGAGCATTTGCACCAAGACAAATTCCTTGTGTGTCCAATCACACTTGGTCAATAAAAAGAATTCTATTCTATTCTATTCTATTCTATTCTATTCTATTCTACTCTACTCTACTCTATTTTTTCAAGGCAGCTGTTGGTTATTCACCAAATGGTGTGGACCAAGGTGGTCATGGACCATGGTAACCATGGCGACCAGCACCATATCAATTTTTTTTAAACAAGATCTTGGCTCCAGACTTCATTGCTAAAAGCCAGTATGCAAAAATAGTTAGAATTCAAAAGGCATTCAATTTTTATTGAAATGATCCTTGAGATCAACCATTCTACCCAGACTGACCACCAGATGGGTCCAATTTTGGCTTCAGTGGGAGTCCAGCACAGCTGGATGGCAGATGCTGGGGAAGGAAATTGAAACGGAATTGCTTCAAGTGGACGTTTCAAAATGAAACTGAGTTTGAAAGAAAAATACCTAGGAAAGTATTTTTTGAAAAGGTGGCAGACAAGCACTTAGGAATCCTCTGAACTTTGATGCTATATTATTTAGAAAGGATTCCTGCGAGACAGGTATAATCCATACATTTTAGAACAGTTAGAATTGGAACTAAACAAAATAGATTGGCTGCATTGGTGGGTTTAAAGAGAGCTATCAGAGAATGTTTAAAAGAACAACATATTGACCAAATAAAGCTTATTATTCTTCAGTGCTTCTTCTAAGAAAGCAGAATAACAGTTAGAAGGGACCTTGGAGGTCCTCTAGACCAACTCCCTGCTCAAGCAGGAGATCCTTATAGAATAACAGAGTTGTTATTTAGTTAGAGACATTGGAGGTCATCTAGTCCAACCTGTGATAACCCGGGGCGTGGCACAAAAATAACGAAGTCACAGAAGTAGAATAAATTCCCTTTAATGCCTCAAACTTGGCCCCCAATGTCCAATTATCTTCGGAGGGAGATCAAACTCTTCCAAAAACAGTCTACGAAGGGAAGAAATGCAGTCCGAACCCAAAGTACAGATAAATTAGAAATAAAAAAAACAACACAAACCACGCTGAAGTAATTAACATGACAGGTCAGGATGATAAATTGCAGACTTCCAAAAGATAACAAGGCACACACAGTTGGGGAAGATACCAAAACCCAAATAAGCCTCAACAAAGATAATGCACGCTTTGCTTCCAGCAAGGTCCTGTGTGCAAATGCCCTTCTTATATCCTGTTTTACCAGCTGCAACTAATGAAAGGGATCAGGGCCCTTTCCTCTCCCGTAAGCCACGTTGCTCCCTTCTCCGTTCCTCCCTGCATGCCTTAGGATGAAGAGAGGATGGCTCTGGGTCTTCCTCTGAATGCCCAGCCAGACTTTGCCCTTCCCCCGTTTCTTCCACAGCCACCGGAGCCCCACTCCCACTCCTTGTCAGCTTCTCAATCTCCCCCTCAGAATCAGATTCCAACAAGGGCAGGGCACAACCCAAGCAGAAAACACCCAGCAGCCTCACAAACAACCCGCAGTTCGTTTAGTGACTCTTCAAAGTTATAATGGCACTGAAACAAGTGACTTATGACCATTTTTCACACATACGACCATTGCAGCATCCCGCTTGGTCATGCGATCAAAATTCAGATGTTTGGCAACCGACTCACATTTATGACAGTTGCTATGTCCCCAGGGGGTGTGTGTCACGTGATCCCCTTTTGCAACTTTCTGATGAGCAAAGTCAAGAGGGAAGCCAGATTCACTTAACAACTGTGTTACTCACTTAATAACAGCCGTGATTAACTTAACAACTGTGACAAGAAAAGCTCGCAAAACAGGGTGTAAGTCACTTAACAAATGTCTTGCTTAGCAGCAGAAATGTTGGACTCAATTGTGGTCATAAGTCAAGGGCTACTGTAATTCTGCTATCTTTCTCTAACAAAAATGATTGACCCCAGGAGCAACTGAACAGATTGCAATAAAATGAATTACGGGGGTGGGGCCGGGGAGGTGTTCCAGCAGCTTTGGTTCTGTGTTGTGCATCAGAAATTATTTTACTGAGGTCCCTGAATGATCTAATGGTCTCATCCAAGCAAGGTGTCAGACCTGCCCCTGCCTGATCCCTTAGGGAAGTGAAACCCTCAACTCCATCTGAAGTGAAAAGGCAACTTTTACTAAGAGATGCTGATTGCAAGAGAGTCGAGCGAAAACTAAAAATCCCCGTGCTTCAATACAGAATTAAAATCCCTGGTTTCCCCTAGACCTCCACCCCCATAGTCCAGTTGGGCATAGCCAATCCAGCACCGTCACGATGTTGTGAGAAACTTGGAGAGGTTTGGGCTGATGAAATTCCACACTCAGGGCAAAGGGCCTTGGAGATGCCAGGAGGAACCAGATTCCAAACCCTTCTGTCCTTCCTCAACTTTCAATCCCCTCCCCTCTAATCCCCATAAAAGTATACAGCTTTTTATTGCTGATTTATTCCCCCCTTCCTTCCCCGATCAATGGCAGAATGCTGGCAAGGTGCCAAGCCAAAGCTGGTGGATCTGACACAGGGGTACTGTCAGCTTTGGAAGCCATATTAAGATCCGATGCTCCCACGCTGCCAAAATTGAGCCTGGAAGAGTGAGAGGGTAGAATACATTGGAGTATATCTAGTCAGACATAATAAAATTCTTTTTCTGATTCAAGGTCAGTTTGTGTTGCGCATAGTGAAAGGAAGTCTTACTTTGGGATGGATGGTGATTGGCCATGTGATGTGGTGATGGATATAGGGCCATGTTGCCAAACCTATGCCATGCGAGCCGGAAGGGGCATGCAGAGCCATTTCCCCTGGCATGTGAGAGGTTGCCCAGAACAGCCCCACTGTGCTCGACAGCTGATTGTTGGTATCTGGCGCGATGAGAGGGCGCGAGGGATGTGCGCGCCGCAAGGGGATTGTGCGTGCATGCACAGAGGTGCTGCATGCGAGGGGAAAAAGGGTGTGCATGTGCAGACATGTGGCGCACAAGGAGGGGATCATGCACACACATGCGCGCATGGCATGAGGGGGCTGCCGCACACGCAGGGGTCATGGGGGGGCAGCACACATTGCTTTCTGGGTGCTGGCACATGAGCATGTGCAAGCGTGCGAGTGTGCAATTATTGGCACAGGAGCTGAAAAAGGTTAGCCACCACTGATATAAGGGATGGATTTGTAGTTTTTACTTATTGTAAGGAAGTCTGGAACTTTAAGATTCAGGATTCCACAGTTGTGCCAGTTACTATCCAAATAAAAGGAACTTTTGAGAGATGGCTGTCTTGGAGTTATTGGGTGGAATGGAGGTTTGCTGGAACGCTGACAGGTACGCTAGATCTCACAGATTTAATGGGATGGGATATAACTTGCTGGTTCTCAGTGTGAGTCCTGCTTAGTCCATCGATAGAGACGGTTTGATTAACTGAGTACAGGTAGGATGATCCCTTAAACATGAGCCAGCAGTGTGTGGCGGCAGCCAAAAAAGCTATCACAATCCTTAGTTATATATATGAAGGCATAGAATCAAAAATCACGTGACGTTTTGGCATTCTTTCTTTAATGATTCAATTTCATTATTTCTTTGATATTAGTGTAACTCTTATCTCATGGCGAGTTGCCCCGTGTTGAGTTGGCCACAGAGAATTGGCTGCAGCGAATTGTCGTAGGCCCCTTGCTAAGGGAGGAAGTTTTGTGCTGCAATGCTGTATCTGTCATACTGCACTTTGCAGCAATAATCGTAATAATGATCAGAGTAACAACCCCAATAATAAAGCATATGCCTCTGAATTTGCCATTTTTGAAAGCAAGAAGGTAGCAAACGAAAAACAGAATGAGTCAGCTACTGTTTCACTTCTCTTTTGGAAATGCCATCCAGAGTTGTTTCAGAGGTGATGTTAACGGTGCCAGCTAGAACTTAGCTGATGTAGCAAGTGGAAATTTAGTCCAGTAAATATTTTGCAGCTACTTGACACCCAGGTCTCATCTCTGCTGTTGTCGGTTGATGAGCTGTGCAAGATTCTCTTATTTTGGCGTGAAGCACCTTCCCTCCCGCTCGCCTTACATTAAGGGTAGTTTAAGGAGTCCAGAAGAGAGACTCGGATCTTCTCCAAACTACTTGAAAAGAAATAGCAGCAGGAGTGGGATTCAGCCAGTTCGGACCAGTTCGGGTGAACCGGTAGTTCTGGCGATTAGTTGGCCCTGCCCACCTGCCCCTGCTGGAGTCTGTCCTATATTTCCGTGTTTTGCAGCCCAGCTGATTCACACGGCACAGTGGACGCTCACCAAACCAGTTGCTACACCGGTTGAATCCCACCACTGAATAGCGGTAGTGACTCTTCCTCTAAATATCTGAGCATCTTGATGCAATATCTTTTCTGACCAAGGCTTCCTAAGACCATAATTAATCACAGGCTTAGTCCACCCATTGCTTCTAGTCCTGCCCTCTGGTGCTTTGGAGTGAATGTGTCACCAGATGTTGAGGACTTGCAAAATTGAGAAGACTTTCTCATTTTTGATACTTTATGGTAGAAGGAGACAATTCTTAGGATTATTTTTCCAGAGCAGAAACAAGAGTGCTATCTACCAGGGCTTTAGGATAATTTAGGATAGAAATGGTGTAGGGTCTCCTGCTTGGGTGGGGGGTTGGACTAGATGACCTGCAAGATCCCTTCCAACTCCGTTATTCTGTATAGATTGATAACATTCTTTGCTTTGAGAAGGGAACACAGGTAGTCCTTGACTTACGACCATTTGTTTGAAGTTACAATGGTGCTGAAAAAAGTGACTCATGACCTACGCACTTATGACAGTTGTAGCATCCCGCTGGTCATATGATCAAGATTTGAGTTCTCGAAAACCGGCATGTATTTACAATGATTGCATTTGTGACTGGCCCGATCTGATAAGAAAATTCATCAAAGGAAGCCAAATTCGTTTAAGGACCATGCACAAAAGAGCTCATCAAATTGGGTATGGTTCACTTAATGACCGCCACACTTAGCAATGGAAGTTCCAGTTCCACTTGCAATTGTCTCATCTGTGATGAGGCATCCCAATTATTCTGTATATTTGTGTTGTTTTACTGCTTCTGTGATGCAGTTTCTGTCTCCGGTGAGAATAGCATTTCTCAAAGCAACAGTCAAGAACTGTATAACGTTTAAATGAGCCTCTTTTAGTGAAAGGCTAGAAGTGGTGCAGAAAATGTGCAGAATTAAAGCGATATTGTCAAAAGCAGTGCATTGCCGAATTTCGTCCACCTTGTTTTCAAGTACCCTGTTTCCCCGAAAATGCAATCTACCCTGAAAGTAAGTCCTAGCTTGACTTTTACACATGCACCCAATATAAGCTCTATCCCCAAAATAAGCCCTAATTAAGATCCCGCTCACTCCAGAGTGCACGGGAAAAAAAATTAAGCTAGGATGGGGATGGGTGTATGTGTGGAGCTACCCTACTATTTACCTTTGGACAGTTGTAGCCAGGCCTCGCACACCCCAACACCTGCCTTGCTGGCCCATTTCTTCTGCAGCTGGCAAGGCTGGGAAGGCTTTTCTGAAGGCCTGTGCAACTGATAACAAAGCTCTGGATCGATCCAGAGCTTTGTTACTGGCTGCAGAGGCCTTCAGGGAAGCTTTGCTGGCTGCAGAAGAAGTTCCTGAAGGCCTCTGACAGCAAAAAGTGAGGTTAGTCAGTGGATGACATCCCCCGAAAATAAGACCTGATGCCTTTTTTGGTGGAAAAAAAATAAGACAGGGTCTTATTTTTGGGAAAACACGGGTAGTTTTGTACAGGGCTGTCATTTTTACCCACTCTATACATAATTGTCAGATGTTCTTTCTGGTTTTGTTTGGATGGAGTTTTCCAAGCATTAGCTGATTCTAAATATTAAGGAGAGAGAGAGAGAGAGATGGGAGAAAAAACTTGTTTGTGTATTGATTTATCTCTGGGGAGCCGTTGTGGGGGTGGGTGCTAACAAATGAGTGATTGCTTTTCTAAATTTATGCTACCAGTCCTGAAATATTTTCCCCAATGAAAGGAGAGCTTTTCTATTCAGTTCACTTCAATCTTTATTACAGTCATGGAGCAGCAGAAAAAAAATTAAACATTAAAATAAAACAGAACAGAACCAAACAGAACAAGGCATAGTAGAACATAGAATCCTAGGGCCGGAAGGGACCTTGGAGGTCACCTAGTCCAGCCTCCTGCCCAAGATAGGAGAACTTATATGAGCCCAGTCAAATGCTTGTCCAGAGTTTAAATTATAGGGCAGATATAAAGTTGAATAAGCAGTCCTTGACTTAAGCTACAGTTGAGCCCAAAATCTCTGCTGTTAAGTGTGGCAATTGTTAAATGAGTTTTGCCCATTTTACGACCTTTCTTGCCACAGTCATTAAGTGAATCACTGCAGCTGCTAAGTTAGTAACCCAGTTGTTAAATGAATCTGGCTTCCCCATGGACTTTGCTTGCCAGAAGGTCACAAAAGGGGATCACATGACCTTGGGATGCTGTGATGGTCATAAGTATGAGCCAGTTGACAAGTGTTCGAATTTTGGTCACGTGATCCTGAGGATGCTGCAGAGGTAATAACTGTGAAAAATGGTCACAAGTCACATCTTTCAATGCTATTGTAACTTTGAATGGTCCCTAAAACAAACTAGTGCAAATTGAGAATTTTCTTCTTCTTCTTCTTCTTCTTCTTCTTCTTCTTCTTCTTCTTCTTCTTCTTCTTCTTCTTCTTCTTCTTCTTCTTCTTCTTCTTCTTCTTCTTCTTCTTCTTCTTCTTCTTCTATATCCATCATCAGATGTTGGCAATCATGTTGGCAATCCAATTTTTATCAACAGCTGCACGAAAAAGGGCTGCTGAATTTTGTGCAAACCAGCCCCTTAGATTTTGAAGCCATGATGTTCTTCTTCTGCCTGGACCTCATTGGCCTTCAATGTTTCCCTGGAGGATTAAGTGAATTAAGAGGATTAAGTGAAGGTTGCCGTATTTTCTGGGTGTCGCATCCACATGTCCAAGATATTCTAACTTGAGAACTATTGTAATATTAATATACTACAAACGAAGGTGAAACCAACAGGCAACCAAAGTCTGTCTAATTTTACTGTCAGCGTAACAAAATGTAGCTACGTTCAGAGAGACTGAATCACCCTGATCTGACAATAATAATTTTACATAAAAATGATCAGAGTTCCTGGGATGTTTAATCAGGTGAGGTGTTATAAGATGAGTCTGTGAGTTCCTATAGAAGGAGAGAGCTGCCCTATTTTAGTACATTTTTGAAGTGGGATAGGTGCAGAGCTGGTATTCAGCAGGTTCTGACCAGTTCTGGAGAACTGGTAGCAGAAATTTTAAGTAGTTTGGAGAACCAGCCAATACTACCTCTGACTGGCCCCACCAACCCCATCTCTTCTCTGCCTCCCAAGTCCCAGCTGATTGGCTGGGTTTCCTTTGGTTGCCCTGCACAGGAGAACAGAGCTGGAAAGCAGGTTAGTGGGGTGGGCAGGGAATGGGGATTTTGCAGTATACCCTTCCCCTGTCACGCCCACCAAGCCACACCACACCCACCAAGCCACACCACGCCCACCAAACCACCCCCACAGAACTGGTAGTAAAAAAAAATTGAATGCCACCACTGGGTGGGTGGGGTTGACATGTTTAACAATGCAGGGGAGATCTTAGTGCAAAACAGATTTCAGGCCAGGATGAGGCGCGAGATGAATTGCGTGAATTTGGTTCTTCATAAAAGGGACATTTCAGATTGTGTTTAATTTGGCATTAGAAGACATCCCACCAGACCCTCCTCTCCAAGTGCAGGGCAACATGTCCTTGACTCTCTGAGAAAGAAGGTTGTTGAGTCTTAATCTTCTACCTCACTATGAAATCCCCCCTCCCAAATTCCCAGGCACTAAATGTGGCAACCTCAAAGTTTCCAAGTAAAATATGGCTTCCAAGGGTGACAAACAGTTAGTTAGTTTATTGATTGATTGATTGATTGATTGATTGATTGGATTTCTGAGCTGCCCCATCTCCCTGAGGACTCGGGGTGGCGTACAATCATAAAAACAGTGCAGAATATACAATTAAAAAGGAATTAAATAAGAAACCCAATTTGCAGTTTAAAACAATAAAAACAAACCACTAAAACTCCCCCCGCCCTCAGTCCAGGTCAATGAGTTGGAACAACCATGTTTTTAAGCCCCGATGGAAAGAGCGGAGGTCAGGGGCCACCCGAAGCTGCAGGGGTAGTTGATTCCATAGGATGGGTGCTCCCACAGAGAAGGCCCTTCCCCTGGGGGTCACCAGCTGACATTGTCTGGCTGACAGAACCACAAGGAGGCCCTGTCTGTGAGGGCGCACAGGACGATGGGAAACAGTTGCTGGCAGCAGGGTCTCCCGTAAGTTTATTGGATACATCATATTGGCACAAACTGGTGAAAGCCGACTCTGGAATTTCCCAGGGCTTTCACCTAATTAATAGTAAAAGTTGCTCCTCTCTCCCCCAAGTCACTGGTCATGCTGTCCAATCCAGGTGCTGGCCGGTTGCTGGGTTACTTGCTCCTCCTCTGGCCAGCCGCCTGTGAGAATGTCCTTGGTTCCCACAGGAAAGCTTTCTTGTTCTGGCTACAAAACCCCATCTAACTATTTCCCTCCTCCCTCTGTTATGTGGCAACCCTGGAGCCTCCAAGATGGCTTCATCCAGTCTCACTTCAGGGTTGCCACCAAGGACAGGGTTAGGTTAGTGCCGTTTCAAGAGTTTTTTTGCAATCAAATGGCTAAAAGCAAAGAGTGGGAATTAAAATCCTCCTCGCCCAGGCACCATCCGAAGGGATTAGAACTACGAGTCCCAGATTCGTAAATCAGCCAGCTGTGGAATTCATTAGGTCTGTTTTTTTCCTCCCTGTTTCGACTGCACATTTATTCCAATCCACTTTTTGTGCCATTAGCTGCCGTATAGGTGGGCAATTAAATTGTGTCTTAACAGCTGGCGTTCCTTGCCCAGCGGACTTCAAAGGCAGCAGCCTTTTGTTGATTCTTATTTCAGATTCGCCCTGTTAGCAGCGCACTTCAGAGGCTGGTTTGAGCTGGCGGGTCCTTTTTAATGCTAACTTCTCCCCGATTCAAGCATCGCTCGGGGGATATTTAAAAGGCAGAAACCAACAAGACTGGTCTCTGAGATAGTATTGCTGAGATAATCTTGCTTTTTGATCCCGTATGTTTCGGCTGATGTTTCTTACTGCCCTCTTTTTTCCTTTTCTTGCATCGCTGTTTCTTTTGAGTTATGACCCAGAAAATAAAGTCTTTCACTCTCCAGCTGAACGAAAGCTATTTATATGACTGCCTTTTTCACCCTGTTGACGTTGTGGTCTCTCATTGTGGTTGTTTAATCAGGTGTGCTCTGTAGCTCGAATGAATAAGCTCAAGACTGAATAATATGGGTGTAATATGTATATATATGTACACATACATATCACCCCACACACATGCATGCTTCTTGACATTTTGAATGAAAATGCAAAACAATTTAAATTTCCAATACCTTTTAATTCTAGCGTGAGACTAGAAACAAATTGCCTATGGATAGTGCCAGTTAGGAATGTTTCAAATTGGATTGTTGTGCTTTCATGAGATTTCAGTAAAATATTTATATAATGGCTATATGCAAAAAAATGTTTTCAATTGCTTGTAGGAATAAGAGAAGGGGAGCAAGTTGCTTTTTTTTATTCCTGATTACAGTTCCCTCTCTCTCTCTTCCCTCCCTCTCTCTCTCTCTCTCTCTTTCCCTCCCTCCTATCTATCTATGTATCCATCTCTATCTATCCATCCATCCATCCACCTCTCTCTCTCTCTTTCATCTATCTATCTATCTATCTATCTATCTATCTATCTATCTATCCCTCGCTCTCTCATCTATTTATCCATCCATCCATCCACCTCTCTCTCATCTATCTATCTATCTATCATCATCTATCTATCTATCTATCTATCTATCCATCCATCTATCCATCCATCCACCCCTCTCTCTCATCTATTTATCTATCTATCCATCCATCCACCTCTCTCTCTCATCCATTTATCTGTCTATCGTCTATCCATCCATCTATCTATCTATCCATCCGTCTCAAATATCTCATCCTGTTTGTCATCCATCCACATATATGTCTATTCCTCCTCTGTCTATCTATCTATCTACATCTGTCTATCTGTCCATCCGTCCATCCATCCCATCTATCTATCATTTGTCTGTCATCCATCCATCCCATATATATAAATCGTTTTGTCTTGTCTGTCTGTCCATCCATCCATCATCCGTCCATCCGTCCATCCATCCATCTCTCTCTGTCTATTTATCTAGCTATTCATCCATCCATCTCTCTCTCTACATCTCTCTCTCTGTCTCTCTCTCACCTACCTACCTACCTACCTACCTACCTACCATCTCTCCCTCTCCCTCCCCCCTCCCCCTCTTGCTATCTCACTCTATATCTGTCTAAAGTATATGAAAGAAAGTCAAAATAATTATCGCGATTCTGTTTGATATAAAATAAGAACTCAGTCCGTCTTTACAATAATGGATCCTGTAGCAATGAAGGAGCATTCAGGAATCCTTGCCAGGTGCTTCATGGCCTGGCCAAGCTCAATGGGCTATGCTCCTTTTCACTTTTATTTCTTCCTGCCCTCTATTCATTCATTCATTCATTCATTCATTCATTCATTCATTCATTATGCATTTGATATGGTACCCAACTCCAATAATTCTGGGTGGCCCAGAAACATTGTTGGGGAAATTCCAGCTGGTGCACTTTAATGAGTTTGGTTTTTTTAAAAAATAATCATAAGGATAATTTAAGTTAGCCATGATTTTCATGAATTGTACTTCCAACCCATCTGGAGGATTCAAGGGAGGTTTGTCTTCTACAGTGGGTTGCCTCCATCTCTTATCTCTTAAGTGGTTTTTCGAACTGATTTTTGATGTTGTTGTTTACTGTATTTGTCTCCAGATATTATTTCCACAAGATGTCTCCTATTATTTGTGTGTGTGTTTGTGTGTCACCCCCTCTCCTTCCCTTGGTTCTGCTTCTGCTTGGTTGGGCTTTGATTTATCTCCTTCCCATGCAGAGAAAAAGATGGTATCTCCTCTTTTACTATCCTACGTTAATTATACAAGCATTGTGAATTCACAGGGACCGGCTTTGCTGACACATTCTCTTTTTTAATATCGGAGTATCAAATCTAATTTTATTGTGTGTTCTGTTGGCAACCTCACCCTTGGCTTCGGGCTCAGCGTTTCTAACTCCCCCAGGCTTGGTCCTTAATAAACGCTTCTTCGTCTCGTTCATTACTCCACCGATCTATTTTTTTTTTCCCCGAAAAACTCGGAAATATCTTGTACGCTTCAGATCCTCACCGGTGTAATTCAGTTATCTTGGTCAGATTTCCCCTTTTTCCCTGGCTGTTCATCGGGCGTCTGTTATGGGACCAGCTGCTAAACGTCATGGGAAGGGAAGATGGTGAAGAACAATAGTTCAGGTTTGAAGCAATGAAGACCAGCCATCAAAGTTGGAGTAGAATTGCTTGCTTTATTCAGTCAGCCTTTCCTCTATATATACATCTTAAACAATATGTTTGCTATCACTGGTTAACTTACACAGTACACTTCAGCAGTTTCTTTATCTATCTTTTTAGTTAAGGATTAACATAGGTTCCGGTTCCTCTATATGCTCATCTCTTATCTTGTTTTTCTAAAGCAACCTCCTTCATCTTCCAGCGGCATTGTGTCTGCACGGAATGCTCCTTATCTGAGGTTTGCCATCCAAGACAAGAGCATTCCGGCACGTATAATGCCTACACAGGTTAAAAAAGGAAGGTGACCCTGGCTTGGCATTCAGCGGTGTTCCTCCCTTCGGTGGGTGGCCCAGGAGACTTTGCACCAAAGAAAAGCCCTTTGGAGGTTTTCAAGAAAAGTTTGGACGCCCATTGGTCCAGGATGGTATGAAGACCATCCTTTGGCCTTAGGTAAGGGAGTTGGACTAGAAGACCATAGGATTCTATGCTTCTTGGTGCTCTCTGAACTTACTGTAGTTGTTTTCTTGTAGACGTTTCATTGCCCAGTCTAGGTTAACATGATCAGTGCACTGCAATGAAGCATCTGCAAGAAAACAACCAAACTTAGAGAGCACCAAGGACCCCACAGTTCTCCCCCTCCTGCTCCACTCCCTCCTCCTCTTTCTCCTCACAAACCCCACCCTCTTCTAGCACTGATGATGCTACCTAGCTGGGTCATGAAAGACCTGCAAGAAAGCAACCAAATTTAGAGAGCACCAATCTCCCCCTCCTCCCAAACTCCATTCCCTTCTAGCAATGATGATGTTACCTAGTTTGGACAATGAAACGTCTGCAAGAAAACAGCTAAGCTCAGAGTGTAGCAAGGACTCCCTCATTACTACCCCAAGATACACACATTCTCCTTTATTCATTCTTTCCCATTGCTAGTCAGCTCATTAGATGTGGCAGAATAAGTGTATTATCAAGGAGAGTGTTTTGACCCAAAAAAGGAAACAAACACGAAACGGAGGTAACAGTAAAACCTTTTAATGATTCTTTATGAATTCCGTTCCTTGCTGGTTAAAAGGCTGTTTCAAACTAATTGTCTCTGATAAGAACGAGCCTTGCCAAGGTGGTGCAAAGGTGCCAAGAACACCAGATCAAGTTGCCAAGAAATGTTTCAAACACAAAGAGTCTCCAAACACCAACTAAGAGAGTCCAAACGTCCACAAGGCTTGAGTGCAAAAACTTATTTGCTTCCTGCAAAGAACTCCTGTTTCTCAGCTGGCTTTTATCCCTTAAGGGAGGGGCCATTACCTTGCAGCCTTACTCCTGAGTCGCCTGTGCTGCTGCAGCTGCTCTTTCCTTCGAGCAGCCCTGCGCGCATGCGCATTGGGCACAGGCTCCTCGGGGACCTCTTCAACACTGCTGCCAGCCTCCACAATCTCCAAAGAGATTCCACTTCCTGATGGTCCTGGTCCCATCCCTGCATCACACTCAAGACCCTCATCCAAGTCCTCGCTCTCTGAGGCCTCAGCCATCCACACCTGCTGCCAGCGAACCACAACAGAGAGGGAGTCAGGAAATGGGTCCTTTTCCTTTGTGGCCCCTGTCCTTTGGATATGATTTCCATGGGGATCAGGTTGGCCTTGACCCTGCTTGTGTTTTGCAAAACCCTGAAGACATGGCTGCGATCCTGAACATGGACATCCGGGGTAATTTAGGGTCTGTAATACAGTTATTTAATTCCCTTTTTTTTAATAATAAATTTTTTACTTTCCAGTTTCAAAAATACATACATTCCATTTTTTTCTCAAGCAGTGTGTCATCCAGGCACAAAGGAGTTTTTCACCATTTACAACTTTACAACCATTTACAACCCTTTACAACTTCTTCACATTCACATTAATATTATTCTCTAAACTTAGAATTAAGATACATCAAACAGCTGAACAATATACAACTCTTCTGGTGATTGTACCATATTAACATTACATTTCATTATTTTTGTCATAGGTATATTAACAATTAGGATCTTACGGCTATCTCTGTCTTATCTTATTTTCTATTCTCCTTTATTCTTCATTTCCAAATTCCTTCTTTTATTCTCTAACCGTAGGTAAAATGTTTCCCATATCATATAATTTTCAGTTTGCTCTTTCTCCTTGATTGCTAGTGTTGATCTGTTCATCTCGGCACAGTCTAATATTTTCCTAATTACCTCTTCATCTGTGGGGATCTCCTCACCTTTCCAATGTTGCGCAAATACCATTCTAGCTGCAGTTAGAGCATGAATAATTAAATATACATTCTCTTTGTTATAAATTTTAGGCAGAATCTCTAACAGAAATATTTCTGGTTTTAACTCAATACATTGTTTTATCATCTTGTCCAACCATGTCTTTATTTTCATTCAATATTTCTTTGCTTTTCCGCACATCGACCACATGTGATAGTAGGATCTGGTGACATTTCCAACATTTAGCTGATTTGTCTTTCTCTGCCAACCACGCCGGTGCAGAATGCCATCTGTAAAGCATCTTATACAAATTCTCTTTATATGCCGTTGACATCATTAATCTATAATTCCTATACCACAGTTTGTGCTGTTATCTAATTCCTGTTTGTTGGGTTTGTTGGGTTTCCTGGTTGCCAGGTGGTCCTTGAGTTTTGACCATAACTGAGCCTGGCAAGTACATTCCTAAGGTTTTAAAATACCGTAGTAGGTCATTGCATGACTGAACCTGACTCTACAACCTTTTGTGAGATTGCTTGTACATTAAGACTACCATATTTCACTTCGTTGCTTCTGTTTTTAACTGCTGTTAGATGCTCCGAATCACCAAGCTTGGGGGTGGTGGAATGCATGGTCATATAAATCAAAATAAACAAATAAAGATGCCAAAGAATATTCCCAGCCATTGTAGTTTCTCCATTTTGATTTATAGTTTGGTGCAGGAGATGGTACCCAACCAAATTGGCTTGTTCAACAAGCTATGTTTAATACAATCGTGGCTTAAAAGCAGAGTGTGAATAAGACCGCCTCTTCTTGCAAAGCCAGATTTTTTTTCCCCTTGTTTGATTAGGGCTTCGTATGCTGTTTTGGTCTCCAGCCATTATAGTATGTAAATTAGGATTTGTGGCTTACCATGATATAATAATTCAACTAAGTGGGCTTAATCCATACAAAAAGAAGCATTGGTTTGAACTGTAGTGACCAAGTTATAATGAAATAATAAATGTATTTCTTTTTCACTTCTAGATCTTCAGACGAGCAGACAAAAATGGTGAGTTGCTCCGTCCCTCCCTTCCTTCTCTTCCTTCCTTCCTTCCTTCCTTCTCTTCCGTCCTTCCTTTCTTTTGATATTGTATTGCTGAAAAGATAAATGTATTGTTTTTAACTGGAGACCCCTGCATTGAAAGAAAGATTATTATTGTTGTTGTTGTTGTTGTTGGGTGATTTTGGTGATTTTCACAACAAAGAAGGAGAAGGCTCCAAATGTTTTATAAGTACCTTTCTTTGCGAGAAAAATCCTACAGCAAATCGTTATCTATGTCCTTCTCTCTCCTATCAAGACTCCAGAAGAGAAGAGAGTAATTCTAAGACTGTTCAGCCATCAAGAATATTAGTCTTGATGGCTGTACAGTCTTAGAATTACTCTTTTTTTTTCTTTTGCCAAGAACTAAGAAACAAATGCAGGTCATCCTCAACTTATTACCATAATGGAGCCTGCTCATTATGGTCCTAAAGTGGATTGTCACATGAGTGTAAACCATTTTTACAAGCTTTTCAGTGGTGGTCATTAAGTGGTTAAGTAAGACTGGACAGCCACTTGTCTAAAATGTTATAGGCTCTCCTGCTGGTGCAGGGAGTTTTGAATAAAATAAAGCTGGAAGGGACCTTGGAGGTCTCTAGTCCAGCCCCCTTCTCAAGCAGGAGAACCTATTTCAGATAGATAGCTGTCCAGTTACACAAGGAACCAATGCAGTCAATGTTCCTTGTATTGCATGTATGTTCTCCCTCTCTCTCTCTCTCTCTCCCTCCCTCCCCCCCTCTTTCTCTCCCACAGCATACCCTCCTGTCATAAACCAAACCTACCATCCTTCCTAATGGACCCATATTTTGCTGTTTAATTTATGCAGTGGGAGAGCATGAAAATAATTCTGAATGTTGTTTATTTGGGCCTGGGAGTTGCACTTTATGTAGAGTATAACTTCCTTAGACAGTAATTTGGGGGAAAAGATTGTGGAATATGTAGAGGTGGTTCTGAGTCTAAGATGAGAGGCAGTTGTAGTATTTTTTTTTAAAAGCACATGTAGTGAAAAAGGAAGAAAAGTTATACAGATACTCCTTACGATTACAATTGAGCCCAACATTTCTGTTGCTAAGCAAGACAATTGTTAAGTGAATTTTGCCCCCATTTTATGTCACAGTTGCTAAGTGAATCCCTGCAGTTGTTAAGTTAGTAATATGGTTGTTAAGGGACGCAGTGGCTCAATGGCTAAGACGCTAAGCTTGTCGATGAGAAAAGTCGGCAGTTTGGCAGTTCGAATCCCTAGCGCCGCGCCACGGAGTGAACTCCCGTCCCTCGTCCCAGCTTCTGCCAACTGAGCAGTTCGAAAGCACGTTAAAAAATGCAAGTAGAAAAATAGGGACCGCTTTGGTGGGAAGGTAACATTGTTACGTGTGCCCTCAGTGTTTGGTTATGTTGGCTACATGACCACGGAGACGTCTTTGGACAGCGCTGGCTCTTCGGCTTTGTAACGGAGATGAGCACCGCCCCCTAGAGCTGGAAACGAGCACATATGTACGAGGGGAACCTTTACCTATGGTTGTTAAGTGAATCTGGCTTCTCCATTGACCATCATAAATATGAATCAGTTGCTATGTGTCTGGATTTTGATTTGGTGACCATGGGGATGCTGCAGTGGTCGTAAGCGTGAAAAACATTACTTTTTTCCAGTGCCATTATAACTTTGAACAGTCTTTAAACTATTCAAGGACTTCCTGGACTGTAGTAACGCTTCCTGCCCTTTTTGATATCATGCAGTAGCCATCTTATTTCCCCCCCACCCTGGTTGACATTGTTAATCCCCAAATAAATAATTATTCCCTTCTAAACTGCACTGGGTCAGACTTCAGCTCAAGTCCTGGTTCCAGTTCTCAACCCCAAGGCTCTTTAGACACTGTTCCAAGCAGAGCAAGAAAGATAAGATTACTAGGAATAAAGTCTTTAAAAGGAGAGTTGGGAAGAATTTAAGCTGTTGACTTTTGCAAAGAAGAGGCTTTGAGAGGGAGTTATGCAGGCAGTCTTTAAATACCTGAAATAGAATCCTACAGTTTTAAAAAAAAAAGTCAGGATTATTTTAGAACAGAATATTTGTAGCTCAGACTTGAGATGAGGCATCCTTGGTGCTCTCAGAGCTTGGGGGTTTTCTTGCAGAAATTTCAGTACCAAACTAGACAACATCATCAATTCTATCCCAGAGGTGCTTTTTTTTTTCAGGAGACCACTGGACTTCCTGGTTTTTCTTTGAAGATGTTTCACTTCTTCTCCATGAAGCTTCTTCAGCTTCTTTCTCTTCTTCTTGGACGAGAGGCAAAATGTCTTCAAAGAAAAAAAGCAGAAAGTCCAGTGGCCTCTTGAAAAAAAGTACCTTTGGGACAACCATGACCTGGAGGACTGAAAATCTTCATAGACATTTAGTGATGCACTTTGGGATGAATCCCCTTCGAAGGGTGTGGGAGCAGGAACGGATTTCCAGAAAAATTGCAGACTACAGGAACCATTTGCACTACTCAGGTGACCCTGAGGACACAGATAAACCTCCAAGTAGCCTCAGTGACCCTCTAAAAGGTCATAACCAGTTGTCTGCAAGGAATATCAATCCTCCCATTCCCCACCATCCAGTCAGAGCTGAAGAAGCTTCTTGCATGAGAAGCAAAATGTCTTCAAAAGAAAAAAACTAGGAAGTTCAGTTGCCTCTTGAAAAAAAAAGCACTTGGGACAACCATGGCCTGGAGGACTGAGAATCTCCATAGACGTCACCAATGCTAGAAGGGAGTGGGGTGCAAACTGATGATTTATTTATTTATTTATTTATTTTATTTTATTTGGACTTGTATGCCGCCCCATCTCCGAAGACTTGGGGCAGCTCACAGCTAAAAACAACAACAATAAATAGTTAAGAAAAAATTAAACCAATTTCACAAGCCCAAAGAGACAAATTTACAATACTTAAAAATATAAAAACCACCCCCCCAGGAAGGGTCACAGCCCGGGTTGGTCAAACAACCAGGTCTTCAAATCATGGCGGAAGGTGCGAAGGTCAGGGGCCAGACGGAGCCCCAGGGGGAGTTGGTTCCAGAGGTCAGGGGCCGTGACAGAGTAGGCTCATTGTCGGGGGACCACCAGCCAGCATTGGCCCGCCGATGGGACCCCAAGGAGTCCTTGCCTATGTGCTCGCACAGGGCAGTTGGCATTCGATGTCGGCAGGAGTCGCTCCCTTAAATATTGAGGACCCATGTCGTGAAGGACTTTGTATGTTAAAACTAAAACCTGAATCTCACCGGAGCGCAACTGGCAACCAATGCAGGCAGCGCAGGAGGGGGGTAACATGGGAGAATCGGGAGACTCCCATCACCCCCTGCGCCGCCGCATTCTGCACCAGCTGCAATCTCCGGATGGTATGCAAGGGCAGTCCTAAGTAGAGGGCGTTGCAGTAGTCGCAGTCTAGAGGTAACAAGAGCATGAGTGACTGTGCGCAGGGCATCTCGGTCCAGAAATGGGCGTAGTTGACGAACAAGGTGGAGTTGGGCAAAGGCCCCCCTGGCAACGGCCCCCACCTGCTCCTCCAACTGGAGCCGTACATCCAGGAGGACCCCCAAATTCCGCGCCCTATCCACAGGGGGCAACACCGCTCCCCCTATGGCCAAAGATGGATGATGTCACCTACTTTGATAATGAAACATCTGCAAGAAAACCATCAAGCTCAGAGAGTACCAAGGACCCCACACAGAGTATTTTCTTTAATATCCCAAAATACAGGTCATAAATTTGTTTGTTTGTAGCCTCATTCGTAGTCTGTTTCCACCTGGGATTTTAGTCCATTCGCAAATGGCCCATGACAGCCTGGAATTCATTGACTCAGACTGAACGTCAGGAAAAATTTCCTAACAGTATGAACAGTTTCATAATGCTTCAGAATTAAAGGTGCTTCATCCTTTGTACCAACTGAACATAAAACAGACTCTTTCTGCTGCTTGCTAAAATAGTCTAACTTTTCTTTTCAGCTTTTGATAAAAGAATGTGGCCTGTTTAAGAAGGCCATTTGTTCGAGCTAATATGGCTCTTAAAAGCAGTTTTTTTCTAGGGCTAGCACAGAATGAACCGATGGTTGAAATACTGTGCTAGGGAGAGGTTCTTTTGAGTAATTTTCAATGGATGCTCAGCCCTAGAAAATTGCACCCATGTTCCAAAAGGATGATGGGCTTTGTGATATGTTCATGCAGAAGCTAGACACGCATTTATCAGAGTAGGTTTAAATTCTAATGAGTAGGTTTCTTTATTTGTGTCAGAAGCATTACAATTAAAAGAAGGCATGCTGTATGACATAAAAATTAAAATATAAAATACAAGATTAAAATTGGCACAATTTAAACAGATCTTGCCCAGAAACTAGTAAGAATAGAGTAGAGTAGAGTAGAGTAGAGTAGAGTAGAGTAGAGTAGAGTAGAATAGAATAGAATAGAATAGAATAGAATAGAATAACGGAGTTGGAAGGGACCTTGGAGGTCTTCTAGTCCAGCCCCCTGCTCAAGATGGAGACCCTATACAATTTCACACAAGTGACTGTCCAGTCTCTTCTTAAAAACCTCCATTAATTATGTTCTGTCATGCTGTCATGAGGTCAAGTGTACACTGATTGGCACACAAAGGGCAGGTGTTGTCTGCACGTCACCACAATCACAAAGAACAGAAGCCACCAAATAGCCTCATTTGTTCAGAGTGTCTTGTTGTCAACTTGTACCCATGCGCAGTCTATTCAACAATTTCCATACTTCCCAGCTTTGATCTGACCCAGGTGTCAGCCACTCTGTTGGTTCCATCCAGTGTTGGTTCTTTGTAGCTTTCCGTAGGTTCTAGAAGAATCCATGGATAGTAGAAGGTGAAAATGATAGTAGAAGATAGTAGAAGGATCAATCATCTTCTACTACTACATAAGTAGTAGAAGGTGATTGATAGTTTCAGTGTCCTCTTCCAACTCTAGGATTCCAGGGTTTAAAATGCCACAGGTTCTCATGCCCCTACTTCTATAAAGGGGAGCATGATGGCTCAGCAGTTAAAGATAATGAGCTTGAACCCATGTTTGAGGCCTGAATGCCACGTGACAGGGTGAGTGTTAAGTTTGCATGAAGAGTCAGACGCGGGGAGTTCCAGCAAAAGACTTTATTAATGACAACAGCTCGAATGGACCCGTCCGGGTAAGGCTACGGCTGCTTCTTATAGCCGGCAGCCGTAGCTGCTAGCCAATGGGAGTGCAGGGTTTCTTCCCGCACTATTTAAACCAATACCATTTGACATTTTACAAGACCAATTCAAATAAACCAATAACATTTAAACCTACATACATAACACCCTCCCCACTAGGTTCAGTCCATACCAAACCCCAACCTATCTAATGTATTCCCTTAAATAGGTGGGGCTCTTACGCGTTGAGACCTTCGTGGTTCAGAATCTTTATTGTTCTCACCCAGTGAGAGGGAAATGTGTCTGCTGACATTTCCTGTTAGGACTTCCTGTGAAAGAAGACCCTGTTAGACTGTTAGAATCTGGTCTCTCCTCCCAACCCATCTCCATTCCAATGTCAACACCCAAATCTGGTAGTGATGTACAATCTTCCACTTCTAAGGATGGATCTAGGCATTGTGACAGGGTGGGATGGTTCCTGTCGTAATGACTCTACTTCTAAGGATGGATCTTGGCATTGTGACAGGGTTCGGGATGGTTCCTGCCGCAATGGCTCGTTACACAGGGGTTGATTCCTGTTTGCTGATATTCCTCCTGTTCCTCCCCTTCCCCTAGAAGAGACATCAGGTGAGGGACCTAGAGAGAGACAGGGCGTGTTCCTGAGTGAACCGGGATCTAAGTTGGTCAATGTGCCTGCTCCAGAGGAGGCCATCCTCTGTTTGAACCCTGTAAGAAAGAGGGCCAGTGATGTGAGTTATTTCAGCAGGAATCCACAAAGGCTCACCTGTAAGGTTCCTAGCATAGACAGAATCTCCCACACTGAAAGAACGAACTTTGGAAGTGGAATCCAGTGGTGTATTGGGTGCATAAGTGGGATGAAGTCGGTCAAGGGAAGACCTAAGTTTCCTGCCCATTAACAACTCTGCTGGGGACAAGTTAGTTGATGGGCTAGGAGTGATGTGCTGAACACTAAGAAGCTTTTCAAGCTTCTCAGAGATGTCCCCAGGACCCAGCTGCTGAAGCTTTTCTTTGGTAAAGCGTACCATACGTTCAGCCCGTTGGCGAAGGGTGCCCAGGGGCTGTAAGGGCATGTCTGATGCCCTGTTGAGCTAGAAAGGATTCAAAAATGTTAGACGTGAATTGAGGGCCATTGTCAGAGACAAGGACATCTGGTAACCCATGGGTTACAAAGAGCTTTTTGAGCTGCTTGATAACAGCCTCAGTAGTAGTAGAAGTCATGAGAATAACCTCTAGCCATTTGGAGTATGCATCAACAATTACTAGAAACGTGTGCCCTCTTGTAGGACCTGCAAAATCAATGTGGATTCTAGACCATGGGCCCCTAGGACATTCCCATTCCTGTGTGGGGGGTGAGGTGGGGCAGGCCTGACTACCTGGCAATTGGGACAAGATGCAACCCAGTTTTCAACCATTTTGTCAATACCTGGCCACCATACATAACTCCTGGCCAAACCTTTCATCCTTACAATCCCAGGATGACCCTCATGTAACATTTCCAAAACCTCCCTTTGCAGTTTTGCAGGAATAACCACCCTGTTACCCCACAAAATACATCCTCTTAATACAGATAATTCAGTTTGCCTGGATTTGAAAGGTTGAGCAAAGTGAGGTAGATCTTGAAGAGGCCAACCTTTCTTAATCCAGCCCATAACAGGTGCCAACACAGCATCTTTGGCAGATTCTCTGGCAATCTCAGCAGCATGGACTGGAAGCTTAGCAACGGTCTCCAGGAAAAGGTGTGAGTCTCAAGTTCACAGTCTTCCTTGTGGCAAGGTAGTGGGCAACGACTCAGTGCATCAGCATGTCCAATGTCCTTGCCAGGCCTGTGAATCAGTTTGTAGGAGTAGGCTGCAAGAAATTCAGTCCACCTCAGCATTCTTGGTGACAGGATAATAGGTGTAGGTTTGTCTCCTGCCACGATGCCAAGCAAAGGTTTGTGATCTGTAACAATGGTGAATGACCTGCCATACAGATATTCATGAAATTTCTTAACAGCTGCTACAACTGCTAAGCCTCCTTGTCCAATTGGCTGTAGTTCCTCTCTGCTTTGGACAGCGTGCAGAGTAGAATGCAATTGGGGCTTCCGGCCATTGGGAAGCCTATGGCTCAAAACCCCTCCCACTCCAAAGGGGATGCATCACAAGTCAGAACAACAGGTAAATTCTCAGAGAATTGAATCAACACAGCATCAGACGTGATTAGTCTCTAATACTGTTAAATGCTGACTGTTCCTTCCGCCCCCAGATCCAAGCAGCCTTCTTATCAAGTAAACGATGTAAGGGTTCAGCAATAGATGCTTTGTGAGGTAGAAACATGTGATAAAAGTTAATAAGGCCAAGGAAGGCTTGCAGATCTGACTTGCAACGAGGTTTAGGGGCTTCCTTGATCGCTTTAACCTTGGCATCAGTGGGGTGGATGCCCTGTTTATCAATCATGTACCCCAAGAATTCAACTCTGTCTGTTTTGAGAGTGCATTTGTCTTCCTTGACTTTCAACCCTGCTTTTCTGAATCTGGTAAGGACTTCTCTGAGTCTCTCTTGAAGCTGAGTGTCATTTTCAGCAGAGATTAACACATCATCAAAATAAGGCACTACCCCAGGCAGTCCTTGCAACATTCTTTCCATAAGACTTTGAAAATGCCTGGTGCCACGCTTACTCCAAATTGTAGTCTTTTACATTTGAAGGCACCTCTATGAGTCACAATTGTTTGTGCTCTGCAGTGGCATCATCAACTGTTAATTGTTGATATGCCTGAGCTAAGTCCAGTTTAGCAAATACTGTACCCCTGCCAAGGGAATGGAGCAGATGATGCACAACAGGTACAGGGTATGCGCTCTGCTGCAGCGCATGGTTAAGTGTCCCCTTGTAGTCACCACAGATTCTCACTGACCCATCAGCCTTGACTGGTGTGACTATGGGTGTTTCCCATCTGGAGTGGTCAGTAGGTTCCAAAACCCCTTGGGCGATGAGCTTATCTAATTGTGCATCAATTTTTCCTTTAAAGCAAATGGAACCCTCCTGGGCTTTAAACGAATTGGGGGCACCTTGGGGTCTAAACTGAAAGCAATAGGGGTCCCCATATACTTGCCCAGTCCTTCGCTGAAGACCTCTGGAAACTCAGACTTCAAGGACTCTTCCCAGTCAGAACTGCTCACGTGATGGATGCCAGTCACCTCGATGCCAAGTGGCTTGAACCACTCAAGTCCCAGCAAACTTGGGCGATCCTTGTCCACGATGGTCAGTGGCAAACGTTTGGTGTGGCCTTTAAACTGCACGTTGAATTCCCTCGCTCCAACTACTGGAATCTTGTTCCCTTGGTAGTCTTTGAGGGTCAGTGCTTGCTTCTGGAAATGTTTTTCTGAATTCTTGGAAAGAGTCTGTGTATAGTGTCCCATGACACCATAGATAAATAAGAGCCTGAGTCCACTTCCATGTGGCACGGTCTCCCTTCAATAAACACCTTCACATGTACTTTTCTGCTATTTAAATGTGAAGACTGACCAATGGATATTGTTTGGTGAGTTTCACTCTTGCCATTTGCTTTTGGATTTCGCCCCATTTTTCCAATTAAATTGTTGGGCTTAAATTCTTCCTCAGGAAATTTCTTCCTGAATGGTGGAGTTCTGGATGATTTGCAGACTCTGGCTATATGGCCCCGTTCTCACAACGTAGGCAAATGGAGTCAAAGAACTTGCATTCAGTGCGGGGTGGCCCCCACAGCCTCTGCAAACGAATCCTTGCCTGTTTTTCTCAGAGTCTTTTCTTTTCTTCTCCATTCTGAGCTTAAAATCCCTCTTCTTCCTCACTGCTATCCGAATCAGAGTCTATTTGTTTGCAATGAGTTGTTGAGGATTTTCCCCATCAGAATGGCTTGAGGCCTGGCTCGAGGCCTTGTTAATCTTTTCATGGCCGCAGCTGAGGACTTGGTGGCTTCTGCTGAAACAGCCTCTTCAATAGCCTCTTTAAACGTGATTTTTGGTTTCATTAACAGTTTGCTTTGTAAGATCTTATCTTTAAGGCCCAAAACAAACCGATCACGCATGGCCTCTTCTACGTTGGTAAAGTCACAAGCACCCCAATGTCCCTTGCTTGCCACGAAGTCATTAACACTCTCGCTATCCCCTTGATCCCGACGGTAAAATTCGTGTCTCTTAATGAGGCACGATACTTGTGGGGCGTAATGGGCTCTTAAAAGTCTTTCTAATTCGGGCCATTCTATTACCTTCAATTCTGCTGCTCCCGCCAACGCCGCCATTTTGAAGACTGCCGGACCGCAGTGTGTGAGAAAGACCGCCCTCTTCCGTCTCTCGGGATGCCGGCGAGATCGTTCCCTTCCAGGAACATGTGGAACCGGTCTGCATACGATTCCCAGTCTTCCGTCGCCGGATCGAACGGTGCTGGGGGTGTTCAGCGCAGCCATCTCGCTCAGTTGCTTGTTCGTCGCGTCTTCTCTTCAGGGAAATCCCATCCTCGTCGCCAGTGTTAAGTTTGCATGAAGAGTCAGACGCGGGGAGTTCCAGCAAAAGACTTTATTAATGACAACAGCTCGAATGGACCCGTCCGGGTAAGGCTACGGCTGCTTCTTATAGCCGGCAGCCGTAGCTGCTAGCCAATGGGAGTGCAGGGTTTCTTCCCGCACTATTTAAACCAATACCATTTGACATTTTACAAGACCAATTCAAATAAACCAATAACATTTAAACCTACATACATAACACCGAGCATGATTATAGTATACATTATATACTATCCTCACCTTAGCTCCTCCCTATCTAGAAGTTTGAAAGCATGTGAATACAAGTAGATAAATAGGTACCACTTTCGTGGGAAGGTAGCAGCATTCTGTGCGCCTCAGTGTATAATCATGCTGGTCACATGAGCACAGAAATTGTCTTTGGACAATGCTGACTCCCTCAACTAGGAAATGGAGATGAGCACCATCTCTAGAGGTGGTATTCAGCAAGTTCTTACCAGTTCTGGAGAACCGGTAGCAGAAATTTTGAGTAGTTTGGAGAACCGGCAAATCCTACCTCTGACTGGCCCTGCCACCATCTCTTCTCTGCCTCCCATTGAGTCCCAGATGATCGGCTGGGTCTTCTTTGGTTGCCCTGCACAAGAGAATGGAGCTGGAAAGCAGGCTAGTGGGGGGGGGGAATGGGGATTTTACAGTATCCTTCCCCTGCCGTGCCCACCAAGCCACACCCACCAAGCCATGTCACACTCAGCAAGCCACGCCCACAGAACCGGAAGTAAAAAAAATTGAATCCCACCACTGACCACCACCTAGAATCTGACACAACTGGACAGGGAAAACTTTTACCTTACTTCTGTAGAAACGGTGTAGCATTTTTTTAGTCATACTTTTTATATTAAGTTTTACTCTAAGATAAAAATCACAAAAAAATTTAAGAGAACTAAAAGAGGGAAAGAGAAAAGTGCAGAGACACAGAGAGAGAATGAAAAACTGACTTTTTTTTTCAGTACAGTAAAATACAAAAATAATATAACCATTTTACGTTTCATAACATTTCAAGCTGTTTCTGTAATTACAAAATTGTTCTATTCATCCACACCTAAAATCAAAGTTTCATTTTTTTTTTAGTTTTGAGCAAAATGTTCTGAAAGTGGTTTCCAAGTAGGAAACAAAAGTAAATAATTTATTCTTTTTGATTAAAACAGTTTTGCCATCTCCACTAACTCCAAAAATCCCTCACAAAAAAACAAAAGAGAAAAATGCAGGATTAGAAACTAAACTGTGCATATATCAGTAGTTTACCCAGGTAATAGCAATAGCACAGACTTATATACCACTTCACAGTGCTTTCCAGTCCTCTCTAAGCGGTTTACAGAGTCAGCCTCTTGCCCCCAACAATCTGGGTCCTCATTTTACCGACCTCGGAAGGATGGAAGGCTGAGTCAACCTTGTGCTGCTCAGGATCAAACCGCTGGCAGTCAGCAGAGTTAGCCTACAATAATGAATTCTAACCACTATGCCACCACTCAGAAATTATTGTGTATTGTCACAATCATAATTAAAGAGGGAGATTTAAGCTGCAAGTTAATAGCACTTTAGAGTATTGAAATTCGACGTTGTCAGTCCTAACAGTCCCAGAAGAAAAGAAAAAAGGAAAAAAGACTGTGAACATGTTGTGACAGCAACCACATGTAGTTGAAGACATTTTGCCAAAGGAAATATACAGCTTTCCAATTATGCAACCATGGACGCAGCTGTGATTTATTCGTAAATGTAAAGGAAAGAGAGGAAGTTTCTTACTTGCATTATGCAATGATTGCTTTTCCTTATCTGGCTTTCTTAGAAACTGTCTGCTTTGAGTTATTTAGAGTAGTGATTTTCTAACTTGGAAACTTTAAAGTCCCAAATTTCCCCAGCCAACACATCAATTAAAGTTTAATACTAAATTGGTACTAGATAAGGATCAATAGAATTCAAGAAGTATTGGACTTGGATCAGAGGTGGTATTCAGCAGGTTCTGACCAGTTCTGGAGAACCAATAGTGGAAAGTTTGAGGAATTCGGAGAACCAGCCAATCCCGCCTCTGACTGGCACCACCCCCATCTATTCTCTGCCTCCCGAGTCCCTGATTGGCTGGGTCTTCTTTGGTTGGCCTGCACAAGAGAACAGAGCTGGAAAGCAGGTTAGTGGGTTGGGGAGAGAATGGGGGTTTTGCAGTAACCTTCCCCCAGGAGTGGGGAGGGAAGGGGGATTTTGCAGCATCCTTCCCCTGCCACGCCCACCAAGCCAAGTCACACCCATAGAACCGATAGTAAAATTTTTTGAATCCCACCACTGATTTGGACCATTTGTGGGAACATAATGGTGTTAAGCTGATGACACACTTAACCCTGCCTCCCCAGGGTTAAAGTTTTTGGTCGTTTGTTTGGCTGGTTGGTTATCCTACTTGATAGGGACTGCTATTGATAACCTGTGTTGTATATTTACAGAACTGGGTAAAATGGCCTTTTGATCACTAAATGAATGGTTGTAAGTCAAGGACCCTAGGTGGGGCCAGCCAGGAGTGGGATTTGGGGGTTCTCTGAACTGCACAGAATCTTAGGGGCTCTCCCGAAGCCCCGCAAACCCCCACCACTGGATTAGAGATTAACTATATTGGTGATTTTTTCCCCTTTCTCATTACATATGTGTTCAGTTACTTAGATTAGTGGTGAAAAAGTTGTGCAGGTCAACAGGAAAAAAGTGGGTTTCTAAGGCTCATAGAACATAATTGCTAGGCAGTTGTCTTTGTTTTCCAATCTCAGGTGATTTAACAAGATCCTAAAAAAAATTAAGGGATGGCACAGTGGCTCAGCGGTTAAGAGGCTGGGATTGTCAATTGAAAAGCCGTCAGCCCAGCTTTGAAACCCAAGCTCCATGCAACAGGGTAGCCCCTGTCCTCGCCTTCCCTCCTTCCCACCTAGCAGTTTGAAAACATGCAAATGCAAGTAGATAAATAGGTACCACTTCAGTGGGGAGGAAACAGCGCTCCATGATGTCACACTTGTCACATGACCACAGAGGTGTCTTCGGACAGTGCTGGCTGAATGGCCTTGAAATGGAAAAGAGCAGCAGCCCGTATCGTTGGCAACAATTAGCAGAGCAAAATCCACAGGGACTTCTATACCTTTACCTCCTCTGGGTTTCTAAGGCTTATAGAACATAATTCCTAGGCAAGTGTGTTTGAGGTTATTTAACAAGATGGTAAAAATGTTAAATCTCTTTTGCCAAGCCATTTGTTATTGCCTATTTTAATGCCTGGCATTGATCTCCATTTGGGTTTTAATGGTATGGATTTTGGTTTGGGTTTTAAACTAGGCATTTTTTTTAATGAGGCTTGTAAACTGCTTTGAGTGCTGGGAGAGGCAGAAAGGCACGGCAGACATATTGAAGAATAAATGAGTAAACAATCCAGAGGGCCGTTGACATCTCCTGAGGTTTTATCTGGTGACCTCTAAAATGACAATTTGCACCAACAAATTAGGGCTCCATTAACCAATCAAAGGATAAAGTGTGAAAACTTTGCCAGGTGCTTAAAAGCTTTTTACATGTTGTGCTTGCCAAATTCGCAGGAGCCCATGACAAAGTTAACACTTGAAACCCAATCCCAACAGATTCAGAACACAACCAGCTGTGACTTAATGGCTTCAGTTTGCAACTGTTGGGCTTCTCAAAAATTAAAATGAGTTTTGAAGAGTTAGCCATGTGTTAGCCATATATTGCAGTAACCCTTGATAATTTTTGCTATTTAAGAGCCACAGTTGAGAAGGCTTGGAAGTTAATCATTGGTCATTTGCAAATTTAGAAAGGGCCTTGATGGTGCAGGCTGTTAAACGCCTAACACTTAGTTCCAGCTGCCTGCAATTAGTGCAGGCTTGAATCCCACCAAGCTCAAGGTTGACTCAGCCTTCCATCCTCTTGGGGTAGGTAAAGCGAGGACCCAAGATTGTTGGGGGCAATAAGCTGACTTTGTAAAAATGCCGCTTGGTAATAAGCAGACATATACAATGGAAGGAAGGCTATTGCTGAGCGCATTGGGTTGTGCTCCCCAAAAAAATAATTGTAAGCCGCCCTGCGCCTCCGGAGAAGGGCGGGATATAAATATGAATTTTTTTAAAAAATGACTTTGCTCAAACAGATTTACTAGCTGGAGATGGGTGATGGGATCTACAATTACATTTTGCCTTGATGTCGTATTGTTTGGGGCAAATTCTTTGATTTCCACATTCATTTGAAACCTATTCAAAATCATAATGGATGATACACAGCGATATAGTAGTGAGCATTTCACACAAGGAGTAGGGAATCCACTTGTTTGTATTTATTCTGATTCTAGTCCCCCATTGCTCTATCTAGGCATTGAAATGTGCTTTAAAACTTTGACTTGTCACAATAGTAGGCAATATTCATAATTGCTTTTCTGGATTCTGAAGAGGTACTTCAAGCATTGTGAAGATGCTCACAACTATTTGAGCTATAGATTGAGTTTATGGCAGTTTGTAAATGGCTTGGACTAAGATAGAATTAATTAAATGGTGTTTCCTAGACTCCTGCACCTAGGATTGTAAATTCAGACTTGTAACCTCTTGTAATGATTGTCTGATGGAACTGGACATTCACTTCCAGCTCTGCAGAGAAGAATTAAACTCTGTCCTTTACAGCTGAGAGTGACCTGTCTTTTAGAGTCTCCTCATGAGGTATCAATAGTCTTCTGGGCCAGTTTGAGGTACTGGTGCACACCCTGATAGCAGAGGTGGTATTCAGCAGGTTCTGACCAGTTCTGGAGAACTGGTAGTAGAAATTTTGAGTAGTTCAGAGAACTGACCAATACCACCTCTGACTGGCCTCGTCCCCATCTCTTCTCTGCCTCCCATTGAGTCCCGGTTGATCGGCTGGGTCTTCTTTGGTTACCCTGCACAGGAGAATGGAGCTGGAAAGCAGGTTAGTGGGGTGGGGAGGGAACAGGGATTTTGCAGTAACCTTCCCCTGCTATGCCCTCCAAGCCACGCCCACCAAGCCACGCCCACAGAACTGGTAGTAAAAAATTTTGAATCCCATCACTGCTTGATGGCACAGCACTGGGATATATCAAATAACACTGTACCAGAATTGAATCTGCCCATTTTGTGCCCAGAGAGGTTCTGTTGTAGACATTTCCAGATGCAAGATCCAAAATACCTACAGACACTTTTGCTGAGGATCAAAAATATCTACAGTGCAGTGAGCCATGTACAGATCTGTACATTGGGGAAACAAAACAACCACTTCATAAATCGCATGGCATGACATAGGAGAACAAATTCATCAGTTCTAGACTCAGCAGTCCATCTGCATTTAAAAGGCACAGGCCACTCTTTTGAAGACAACGAAGTCCATATTTTGGACAAAGAGGATTGCTGGTTTGAAAGAGGGGTTAAAGGGACCATCTGTGTCAAAATTGAACAGCCCTCTCTCAACAGAGGGGGAGGGATACAACATCATCTATCTCCAGTCTACAACACGGTCCTTTCAGCAGTTCCAAGAAGGCTCAGGTGACCTGAGGACACAGACATACCTCAATGACTTTCTACAAGAATGCAAATGACCAGCTGTCTGCAAGGAGCATAAATCCTTCCATTCCCCACCATCCAGTCAGAGCTGAAAACACGTCTTGGATGACAACTGAAACAACTTCAAAGAAAAAACAGAAAGTCCACTTGCCTCTTGAAAAATGCACTTTCGGGACAACCATGACCTGGATGACAGAGAATCTCCAAAGACAAAATATCTACAGATACTTTTCATGGTTCCCAACCCAAATTTTTGCACGCAATGGTTGTGAGATTCCTGAGGTGTGGGCCAGATGACCCAGTTCCTCATTGAGGGCCCCCATTTAATGGAATAATCGCCTCCTAGAGATATAGTTGACTCAACCTTAATGGTGTCAATTCTGGACATCTCACAAAAGTGATGCTATTGGAGGGGAGAAAGGTAGCCCTTGATCTTCAATCATCACTTAGCAACCATTCAAAGTTATGATGGACCCCTCAAAAGGTATTTACACCTGCTCCAAAGTTCCAACAGCTGGATCAGGAATTCTGGGAGTTGAAGTCGTAAAGGGGCCCAGTTGCCCACCCCTGGTCTGGATGCTACCTACCTTTCCCAATTCCTCTTGCCTTTTTTCAAGATGTATCCCAGTGTAGTACTATTCATTGATCTGACGGCCTCCCCTGTTTTGATATGCAGGGCTTAGACTCATTCTTAAACATTTGTGGTGGGCACCAGAAAAAGTATCTTTGATATTTTGTTTCTCACCAAAAGTATCTGTAGATATTTTGATTGTCACAATACCATTATAAGGTTCCCTTGTTTATATTCTCTTCCACTTCTATTGCAAATTCTATTCTGGATCTGTTTCCTATTAATATAGAGTATCTTCCAATCTGCATATATCCACAGGATAGCAGAGTTATACATAATAACTTAAGCCTACTTATTGCAAGGAAGCCAGAATATGCTCTCTGATTCCTAAAGCTGCCCTGTAAAAGCCTTGGGTATTTTAATTAACAAATCAAATACACATAATAAAGTAGTTGCGTTGGGTTTTTTTCTAAAAACAAGAAGTGGATTAAGACCCCAACATTCATCGCTGAAAACAAAAATGTAAACTAAAAGTAATTATTATGATCCCCGTTAGACTGAGGCTACGAACGTGGATTTATGTATCTACACAATCTCCACCAGGTGTTTTTGAGCTAGTCTATTTTGGTACTTGCAAATTATCCTGGAAATAGAGATGAGCGATTAAATTAATTCTGCTGGATGTAGAAATTTAACGCACAACTGGGCCACTTCTTAGCAGATTCTGAAATGAACAAATTTGCCGTCCATCTACTGCACACCTGGCCAAAGTGAAGATGTGCAGTGGTTCCCAGCATGTGACAATCGGCAAAATCTGGCTGGATCTGATTTTAGCAGTTCTGCAATGAAGCAGCAAAAAAAAAAAAAATCAAATAACCAGATTGCTAATGAACTCAAAGGCTTAAAAATAGCCGAGAACAAATCAGCTATTGTCATATTTCATGCTAGCTAAACCATACTTTCCCTTAACTGTAAGAGGTTGGCTAAGCTGAGTTCACACTGTGCTAAACAGGAGACTGACAATTCACATCCATATTCTCAGTGCATATTTTGTGATCCCAGAATTATCTCTGGAGTAGGCAGAGCTGGTTATAGGGTGGGAAAGGGGTCGAGAGGGCCATGATGTCAAAACTGGGTATCTTAAGCCTTTTAGGATTTGGCAGTGTTTCAGCCTGTCCTTCCTTCTCACCAAGTTTCTTTGACTTCTTGGCCTTCAGATCTTTGAGGAACTCAAAGCTGACTTGTGAAAAGTATGAGAGAGAAATTGAGGGAGGAAGGAAGGAGCCATTAAACTAAATTAAATTAAGTTAATTAAATTAAATTAAGGAGCCTTGCCAAACCTATGGTCACAAGCCATGGTCATCCCCATCTTCAAAAAGGGACGCCCCAGTCTAGTTGAAAATTACAGATCAATCTCTTTATGCTGCGTCATGGAATCAATTATTAACCAATCCATTATCCTCCACTTAGAGACAAACAACCTACTCTCTAACAAACAATATGGTTTCAGAAAAAAACTATCCTGTAATCTGCAACTCTTATACTGCAAAAACATATGGACTACACAATTCGATCAGGGCAAAGCAATAGACGCAATCTACATAGACTTCTGTAAAGCCTTTGATTCAGTGGTACACGACAAACTACTCCTAAAACTAAAATCTTATGGTATCTCTGGACAACTGCATAACTGGATAGAAGCATTCCTATCAAACAGACAACAGATGGTCAAAATTAGGAGCGTCCTATCAAATTCTGTACCTGTCAACAGTGGTGTGCCCCAAGGCAGTGTTCTAGGACCAACTCTCTTCATACTCTACATAAATGATCTCTGTGATCATATTAAGAGCAACTGCGTTTTCTTCACTGATGATGTAAAGCTATTCAACACCACAGACAATCCTCTTCATGGGCTGCAGCTGTGACAACTGAATAAGAGGATGGACCTGCGTATGGGTGAACGCTGAAAACAAAGCGTGGAAATATCTCTAGTTTATTGTTCCTCTCTGAGTTTGGCGTCCTTCCCAGTGTGTGTTATCTGTGGACATCCTCCAGCCCTTATCTTGCCTGGTTTGTGCTGCTTTTTTCTTCTTCCTGTAACTATTTGTGTGGGAGTGTTTTTGTCTTCTGTCAAAGATATTCGGAGCTTGGAAGCAAAGTGAAGGAACAAAAGGGGCTTCACCTGTTCTCTGTGACTATGTTTGTTTTGTATCCCACCCTGGGTCATCACATTAGATATTCCAGTTCAAAGTGACCGTCACGTAAAAATGGCACCATACATCAATCAAGGGCAGAAATCAAAGGGAAGATGCTGCATATTTTTTAATGTATATTAAAAGTCATGATAGATCAACCTTAGAGATAGCTTTTATGGTAATTACATTTTGAAAAAGATTGGATTCTCAAAAAAACTTGAAAAAGTTATATTGTTCATATGCTAAAAACATCCTTGAGATGCTTTGGCGTTGATTTAAGTTAGAAATAAGTACCCTTCCTGGGTATGGTCCATTTTCTTCTCTCCATTCCCAGAACGATTGTGTGAAAGCATTTATTAGTAGCATGGAATTTACGGTTTAGGGCTTAATGTATTATATGAACTGATCCAATTGTAGTTCAAGCAAAATCTGCTTTTAGCACAGTGTATGATCTTAGCCAAAAAATGTTGAATTTTCAAAAGCCATTAGATAAATCCCGTTGTGAGAGGAACTTAGAATTCAGTATTCTGTTCCAGGCATTCTATTCAAAAATATTGCAAGTTGTTCTTAAAAATATAAAAAAGGGCAATTAAAACTCAGTATGAAAAAAACAGTCTTCTTATTCCACTTGAGGCTAACAGAAATTATTTTAATAAAAGAACATGAGTAATTGTAGCCATAGAGACAGACCTACCTACCAAGTCTGCCTTTGCGCCGTTTCTTCATTTCTAACTTTAAGCTCCTATGTTCCCTTTGCTTTTAAACACAATTTTTAAAGACGTGCCTAAAAATGTATTTTTTTGCACGTATGTTTCTCTTAGGATATTCATTTAGCAAATGATCAATATATCCTTGCCTTAATGTGTCCTTTGGGGCGGGGAATCATTTTCTTCCACAGCTGTATTTTTGTGCTCCCCTTAGAAAGATATCTTTATTTACATTACAAAATTCAGTAAAATATGTCGATAAACATATAGTTGTATCCTTGGTTCAGTACAGAGAGTGTTCGACTTAGGACCACAATTGTACCAAAAATTTATGTTTTTCTTTCTTTTTCTTTTCTTTATTCTTTATTGTCATTGTACGTACATACACAGTATACACATACAACAAAATTCACATAACACCCAGAGACCAGACCCAACATGCACACACACATGACAATCCCCAAACACCCCACCGACCCACCAAAATTCCCTGCCCCCTAAAAACACACACGCATCCAGACAACGGACCAAGTAATAGCAATAGCAATAGCACTTAGACTTATATACCGCTTTATAGTGCTTTACAGCCCTCTCTAAGCGGTTTTACAGCCTCTTGCCCCCAACAATCTGGGTCCTCATTTTACCCACCTCAGAAGGATGGATGGAAGGCTGAGTCAACCTTGAGCTGCTCAGAATCAAACTCCTGGCAGTGGGCAGAGTCAACCTGCAATACTGCATTCTAACCATTGTGCATCATGGATGGATGGATGGAAAGGCAATAGCACTTAGACTTATATACTGCTTCACAGTGCTTTCCAGCCCTCTCTAAGCGGTTTACAGAGTCAGCCTCTTGCCCCCAACACTCTGGGTCCTCCTTTTACCCACCTCGGAAGGAAGGAAGGCTGAGTCAACCTTGAGCCTGGTGAGATTCGATCTGCCAAATTGCAGTAGGAGTAGCTTGCAGTACTGCACTCTAACCACTGTGCCAGCGAGGCTCCATAATACTGTCCAATAATATAATACTCTATAATACTGTATAATACTGTCCAACAGCTCACTGATGGTGGTCTTTAAGTTTATTGTCAAGTGCAGTTATAGTTCTGGGATAAAAACTATTCAGAAAATGTGTGGTCCGAGTTTTAATTGTTCTGCATCTTCTGCCAGAAGGCAACAGTCCACAAAGATTGTGAGCAGGATGAGAAGAGTCTCTGAGGATGTTGTGCAACTTCCTCAAACAGCGAGATGTGAAGATGTCGTCCAGCCCAATGATCTTCTGGGCAGTTTGAATGATTCTCTGTACAGCTTTTTTGTCTGCTCCAGAGTTGCTCCCATCCCATGCAAGGATGCCGTATGTCAGGACACTCTCAATGGTGCTGCGGTGGTAGGAGAGAAGTAGATGCTGAGGTAGATTTATCTTCCTGGGCATTCTCAGGAAGTACAGCCTCTTCTTCTGTGCCTTCTTCATAAACAAAAAATTATGTTTGCTGAGTGAGACATTTGTTCAGTGAATTTTGACCCCTTTCTACGACCTTTCCTGCCACACTTGTTAAGTGAACCAGTGCAGTTGTTAAGTGAGGGACACGGTTGTTAAGTGAATCTGGCTTCCCCATTGAGTTTGCTCATCACAAAGTCGCAAAGGGGGATCACACGACCCTGGAACACCGTCATAAATATGAGTCAGTTGCCAAGCATCCGAATGTTGATCACATGTCCAGAGGGGAAGCTGCAACAGCCATAAATATGGCACACGGTCGAAAGTAATTTTTTTCAGTGCCATTTGAGCTTTGAATGGTCACTAAATGAACTTCCCTTGTAAGCTGAGGACTTCCCCTATGCGCAAACCGAAGTGGGATGTACTTGTATTTCTTTTTAAAAAGTGAACGACAGAATTTTGAGGATTGCAAGCTTTGTCAGATATCAGAATTGAGTGATGAGATGCAAGTAGCATGTTTATAGCAGCTTTTGTGTGTTGATTATCTTCCCAAAGTTTAGCTACTTCAGCTCAGCCAAGCTTGCTGCAGATTCTTGGAATCACATTCTCAATCCAATTGCAGGGCTTGGCAATCCGTTTATTGCAGAAAACGGCACTGATTTAATAATTACTAGTGAAAAGAATTGAGACGAATTAAGTTCTGATCACCATCCATTCTAAGTGCCCCCGGAGATGGGGCGGCATATAAATCCAATAAATAATAAATAATAAATAAATAAATAATAATAATAATAATAATAATAATAATAATAATAAGTTGGAGAATTTGTGAATTCTTCCACAGTGCAACCGGAGTTGTGTCAACTGTTCCCAATTGAGGTTAATTCCTACCTGTTTTGATCTTGATACAGGCAAACTACAGGACATAGATACAGTGAGGAATCAGTTTCCCCTGTCTCAAAACGTAGGAGGGGATACTTTTCCAGTACAGAAGCACACCACAAGAAAAGCATCTTCTATTCTGATAACAGACAACATTATCAGAACAACTGAATTGGAAGGGACCTTGGAGGTCTTCTAGTCCACCCCACTGGTCAAGCAGGAGATCCTATACCATTTCACACAAATGGTTGTCCAGTCTCTTCTTAAAAACCTCCAGTGTTGGAGCACCTACAACTTCTTCTTCTTTTTTTTGAAATATTTTTTTATTGTTTTATATCATACATTTCCTTTCTGTGTTGAGCAGTGTGCTCTCTAGGTGTCCAAAGCAGGGGTGGGATTCTGCCAGTTCGCACCTATTCGCTAGAACCGGTTAACATTCTAAGCAGTTGGGAGAACCGGTTGTTAGAAGAAATTACTGGCCTAGTCCTGTAAAGAAAGCAGGAAGGAAACATTCTGGTGTTGCTTACAGAAACTGCCTCTCCGTTAACCCTTATTACATTCTTGGCAGGACTAGACTTCCCGTCTCAGGAACTTCTCTGGAGTTTTTTCCCCCTCCTTTGCTGGTACTTTGCTTGTGTGGAGTGACCATTCAAAGTTACAATGGCACTGAAAAAAGTGACTTATGACCATTTTTCACACTTACGACTGTTGCAGCATCCCCACAGTCATGAGAGGCCAGGCAAGGAGATGCGTGCCTCGATGTGAGTGATATTGAGTTGGCCATGCCCAGCAAGCCACGTCCACCCAGTCACATGACTACCAAGCGACGCCCACCAACTAAGCCACACCCACAGAACCGGTTGTTAAAACATTTGAATCCCACCCCTGGTCCAAAGTATTAACATACAAACATCATCATCATCATCATCTTTATGATCATATATATATCAACAAATATGCAGTAATATATAAAGATGTGATAACACATCAATCATATTATAATATATATTATCTTCCATTATAGTATCAATTATATAGCCATCAGAAATATTTAGTCATCTGTTTTTTCTTTCTCCTGTAAACCATATTTCACTTAATTCCGCTCCTCTAATCTGAATATCTGTCATTTAACCATTTATAGAATAGTTTCCATGTTATGAAGTAGTCTGAATCTTCTTTTCCTTTAATTTTTTGGGTTAACCTATCCATCTCTGCACATTCCAGAACTTTTTTTGATTATAATATCATCTGCAGGGGTTCTGAAGGCAACCTGTTCCACTGGTGAATTGTTCTCACTGTCAGGAAGTTTTTCCTTAGTTGTAGGTTGGTTCTTGAATTGTTTCCAACTCTTGTCTCTTTTTTCTTCTTTTTTTTAATAAAAAGTTTTTTTTAATTTTTAACAACAAACATAGACAAATACAAACATAAAACAACAAAATAAAACCATATTTCAATTATACAGTGTGTCAGTTGGTACATAATCCTTGTGCATAATATATATAGTCTTTTCCTCTTGAATTTAAATTTATATTCATATTACATTAATCAACTTTCCAGGTCATATTATATTATTATTCCATCATCATTAGACTTTAGTTTCAAAACCACATTATCCTTTAGATTAGAGCAAATCTCAATTCTTACTAGTTTTGTTTCATATTATACGTCATTCAATAATAATCAATTGTAACATATCATTACTTCTAAATTATACTTCAGTTTTCCATTTTTTCTATCTAACCATTGGTAAAATAAATCCCATATCTTAAAATATTCTTTTTCTTCTTGCTCTCTGTTTGATAATGTTAACCTACTCATTTCTGCACACCATCTCTTGTCTTTTATCCTGCCTTCTGGTGCTTTGGAGAATAGCTTGAGCCCCTCTTCTTTGTGGTAGCCCCCCCCCCCCAAAATTGGAACAGTAGCTGGGCAAGAGGAATTTTAGAAACAGCAGCACAGTTTCTATAAGGATGAGTCACCTTCTTTTCTCAGTTTGTGCCTGAGCCAGGACTTCAATAAAATATGCCAGATAATCAATGGAGATCAAAGGAAGTATATTCGTTCAAGCCAAGGTTATCAAATAACGTTTGGTGTCAGCAACATTGGACTGCTCTTTTGAATCTCTTATAGGTTTTTATAGTGCTAATGAAAAGAAGGACTAGGAGTGACATGATAGCAGTGTTCCAGTATCTCAGGAGTTGCCATAAAGAAGTGTCAAAACTGCAAAAGGTGAAGAGTAAGTGGTTCGATTGGGGGGGGTGCGTGTGCACGCTCACTAACCTTTTATGAAGCACAAGATTTATGCCTACTTATTATTTCTTTTCTTCAATAGAGAATTGTCTTTCCAAGGTGTACTGCTGAATTTGGCAGTGCCTCACGTAGGCAGCATTAGTTAGCAAGGAAGGTTCTGTCACTAATGGGCTTTGAAGGCTGTTTAGAATCCTAAGGCAGGCAATTTGTTTTTATTACTGTAAAAAAAAATCTTGCACTGTCAACATCGTACAGAGAGTTTGTCTTTTGTAATTGCATGTTGATAAAGTTTGAGACATCTTACAAGAAGCTTAGAGCAGAGTTTCTCAACCGTGGCAACTTGAAGCCTTCCACTCCCAGAATCCCCCACGCTGGCTGTTGTAATTCTGGGAGTAGAAGTCCATACGTCTTCAAGTTTCCAAACACAGTGAGAAACACTGGTTTAGAGGTTGTTGTTCTGACCCGCTCCCCAAATACGACAAACCCTGTGATGTGAACTCAAAAGATTCCTTTATTAGGAATGCTGGCAGCCCCGGCAAAAAGTCTCTCTCTCAATGCAGGCTAACAAGTCTGTCCGTCCAGAAGATGAATAGTTCTCTGCCACATCTGTTCATCTCCACTCCCTGCCTTTATCCCCAGAGCTAGGATGGGGCTTCACTAGCAGTGGTGGCTCTTCCTTCCCAAGGACCGGCCCATAGATTTCCACTGCTCTCCTCTCTTCTGCCTTCTGCGCATCTGCACATCAGGCACATGACACAGCTGATCCTCTTCTTCCTCATCAGCCACCTCCAGACCTGGGGGCTGTTGATTCTCCATCTGAGGGCTGACAGATGGTCCAGGCTCTGCCTCTGTCAGCTCCATTCCCTCTTCCCCCTCTCATGTTGCCCTGATGCTGACCTGACTCCCACGCCTCCTCCTGCTCCTCTGATTTGGCTGCTGGAGGGGCCGGCAGCCAACGGTTGTATAGTTCTTTATTTACCTATTCTTCCCATGTTTTCTCCATGTGGCACTTGGGACCTCTTCCTGATGGCCCTACATAACTGATAGACTTCAGGTAACCATACAGACCTCCAAAAGGCATGAAATACTCTCCAAATCAAATCAGAACAAAAGCTCTGTTACTATTTCTTTGGCTGCTTGTTCAGTCCCAAACACGATCCTATTATGATCAACCATCCCTGGAACCCAAAATTAAAATTGAATAGAATAGCAATATTTATAATTCATAGATTAATTTCCTGTTAGAATTGAATAGGTGCACCACAATCAAATCCCTATCCGAATTATTTCGGATATTGAAGTATTTTAGACACACACATTTAAAATGAAAAAGAATTATCTATTTAATTACAGGAGGTGATATTGTTCAGTCTGTAAGCTTAACTGGCACTGGGTCTACAAAGTTGACCAGGAGTCGTCTTCACACTGGTCTATGCATTCATATCTTCTCACTTCTGTGCCACCAATTGTCATGGCTTTAATGGCATTTTTGTTGACAAATCAAGATCTGGTCTATCTTAAAGGAACTTTATGTTGTAGTTATCACCTGTAATTTCTGCTTCTCATAGCACAACTCTCAGAAGAAGAGGAATGTTCTAGATAGTAAATGGCTAGATATTTATGGAGATTCTCATTCATCCCGGTCATTTGTCCCAAAGGTGCTTTTTCAAGAGGCAACTGGACTTTCTGGTTTTTACAGATACAGATATAGATACAGATTAACAGAGTTGGAAAGGATCATTTCGTCTAGTCATCTAGGTCATCTAGTTCAACCCCCGCCCAAGCAGACCCTACACCAGTGGTGGGACTCAAAAAACTTTACTAACAGTTCTGTGCGCATGGCTTGGTGGACAGGGCGTGGCTTGGTGGGCATGGCTTGGTGGACGTGGCAGGTGTTGTGGTTAGCCGGCAGCAGGTGCGGACGGCTGAGGAGAGTGAGGACTCAGATGAGGGGCCAGGACCATCAGGGAGTGGACTGCTGCCTTCAGAGATTGTGGGGGTTGGCAGCAGCGATGAGGAGGTTCCTGAGGAGCCTGTGCCAAGTGCACGTGCACACAGGGCTGCTTGCAGGAAAGAGCAGCTGCAGCAGCACAGGCGACTCGGGAGCAAGGCTACAAGGTAATGGCCCCTCCTTCAAGAAGATAAAAGCCAGCTGTGAATTGGACATTCTTTGCAGGAAGCAAAGACGTTTTGAAACTCGAGCCTCGTGGACATTGTAGTATTTTAGTTGGTATTTGAAGACTCTTGTGTTGTAAAATATTTCTACGTAACCTTATCTGTGATTCTTGGCAGCCTCACACAGTTTTAGTGAGGCTCGTGCTTATTAAAGTTAATTAGTTTGCAGCAGCCTTTTAACCGGGGATTCGTAAGAATCATTAAAAGGTTCGTGTTTGTTTTATTGGAAAAGGGTTTGGGTCAGAACAGCAGGGGAAGGTTACTGCAAAATCCCCGTTCCCTCCACACCCCACTAACCTGCTTTCCAGCTCCGTTCTCCTGTGCAGGGCAACAAAAGAAGACCCAGCTGATCAGCTGGGACTCGGGAGGCAGAGAATAGATGGGGGCGGGGCCAGTCAGAGGTTGTATTAGCCGGTTCTCCGAACTACTCAAAATTTCCGCTACCGGTTTTCCAGAACTGGTCAGAGCCTACTGAATACCGCCTCTACCCTACACCATTTCTGACAGATGGCAGTCCAGTCTCTTCTTAAAAGCCTCCAATGATGAAGCTCCCACAACTTCTGAAGGCAACTTCTGTTCCATGGGTTGATCGTTCTCACTGTCAGAAAATTTCTCCTTATTTCTAGGTTGAATCTCTCCTTGTTCAGTTTCCATCTGTTATTCCTTGTCTGGCCTTCAGGTGCCTTGGAGAATAGCTTGACCCCATCCTCTCTGTGCATCCCCTCAAATATTGGAAGACTGCTATCCTGTCTCCCCTGGTCCTTCTCTTGACTAGACTAGCCAGGCCCAGTTCCTGCAATTGTTCATCATATTAATGTTTTAGCCTCCAGTCCCCTAATCATCCTGGTTGCTCTTCTCTGCACTCTTTCCAGAATCTCAACCTCTCTTTTATAGTGTGGTGACCAAAATTGGATGCAGTACTCTAGGTGTGGTTTTACTAAGGCTTTATATAGTTAGTACCTCACTTGATCTTGATATCTCTCTGTTAATGCAATTTAGGATTGCATTGGCTTTTTTGGCTGGTGCTGCACACGGCTGGCTCCTAATTAGCTGGTTGTCCACTAAGACTCCAAGATCTCTCCAACAGTTACTGCTACTAAGTCTGATTTCACCCCAGTCTATATGTGTCCTTTTGGCTTTTCTTGCCGAAGTATAAGACTTCACTTTTCTTTGAAGATGTTTTGCTTCTCATCCAAGAAGTTTTCAGCTCTCAAGCTGAAGCTCCATCCAAGAAGCTTCTTAAAGGATATTGTTCTCCAAGAGCTGCTTCCCATTACCCTGTCTCAGTAATCTTTCTTAAACATTTTTTTCAAAGTTTATTATAAGATAAAATACAAATAAAAACAAATATTAGGAAAGTTAAAGAAGAAAGAGTGCAGAAAGGAAGAGGAAAAAAAGTAGTGATTTCTGACTCTTTTCAATTCAGTAGAGTACAGATTTAAAAAAGTTGTAATCTCAACCTTCCGCTTTGCACTTCTAAACATTTTAAGCCATTGCTATAGCAACCAAGTCATTCTAATCATCAAAAATAAGAACTTCACTTTTTTCAGTTTTGAACAGAACTGGAAATCAAATGAATTCTTATCTTCAATTAGAGCAGTCCATCTTGCCATCTCCATCACCTTTCCTGTCCATTCCTCCATTGTGGGAATTAGTGTATCTGTCTGTCTTTGTGCGCGTAAGATTATGACTGCACTCAACATGCATAGCAACAAACTTTCAAATTTTCTTTCAAGCTCTTTATCCATCCAGCCCTCTCTCACACTCATCTTGGTTATTTTATGGTCTACTAAGTAAGCCACAAAAGGTGAGTTTATGCAACATAAGCCATAAATTCTGGGTTGCAAATCAGGGTGGCTTGATGGAGTACTTGCTGAGCCAAATCCAAGAAAATCACATCGTGATGTAGGCACAATCTGATCCCTTTCACTTTCCAGACTTCTTTTCTACCTCTCTGCTTCTAATCCACTCTTGATCATTGCATAAGATCCTTCAAAGAGAAGAAATATCACGCTCTAATTGATCCAAGCTTAAAAATAACCTAGCCAGCACCAGCCAAGTGACTAATTATCTAACTTCATAGAAGCCCATTAGGAAGAAAAAATGGCTTGATTAGAATTTAAGTACGTTCATTTTTCATTAGGTATTTGATTAAGTAGATCTCTTCACACGGCAGATAGATCTCCAAATATGCCTTCCTTGACAAGGACTTGACATTTCGGTTAGCTAGTAAGAAATGAGGGTAGCTTCGTCTGGAACCATTGAGGAAGACCAGATCAGGAAAAACAGATGTCCCATGAACTCCCGGAACTCTGTTTTATTGATCTAGAGCAGGGGTCTCCACACTTGTCAGCTTTAAGATTTAACAGAATAACAAAAGTTGGAGTGGACTTCCTAGTTCAACCCCCTGCACAAGCAGGAAGCAGAGGCTGGTGCAAAGAGGAGATGGCCAACTTATTTTCCAAAGCACCAGAAGGCAGGAGAAGAAACAGTGGATGGAAACTAATCAAGGGGAGAAGCAACCCGAGGAGAAATTCCCTAATGGTGAGAACAATCAACCAATGGAGCTGCTTGCCTTCAGAAGTCATGGCTGCTCCATCACAGGAGGTTTTCAAGAAGAGACTGGATAGTCCCTTGTCTGAAATGGCATTGGGTCTCCTGCTTGAGCAGGGGGTTGGACTAGAAGACCTCCAAAGTCCCTTCCAGCTGTATTATTCTGTTTGATTAAATGTGAAGTCCTGCAAACTTTGCATCATATTGCAACAGAATGCCCCCTCAGAAGGATCCCTGGATCGCTGCATGAAATACATCATATGAAGGTCACTGCTGCCCAACATCTAAATGACCTAGATATCCTGCCATAGGTTTGGTCATTTCAATAACTACTCATACATAATTTAATTCTATTCATAATTTTATTTAGCACCTGCGCTGGTCTGTTTTTAAAATAATTCACTGCTCTGTTATTCTGTATTTTTCTATACATTTGATATGCTGTTTTAGTGATTTTTTTTAATGCATTAATGCTGTATTCTGTTATGCCTCTCTCTCTCTCTCTCCATCTCTTTCCATCTCTCTCCCCTCTCCCCCTCCATCTCTCTCTGTCTCTCTCTCTCCATCTCTTTTGCTCTGTGTCTCTCCCTGTCTCTGTGTCTCTCTGTCTCTGTCTGTCTGTCTCTCTCTCTTTCTCTCTCTCTGGATTCCGGCACTTAACCCCAATTAAATCACGAGTCTCAAGCCAAACTTACAAAACTTCAAAAGGATTTATTGGGAGTTAAAATGGCCAGCACTGCCTGGGTGTAGCTGACTCTGAGATACATCATTCATTGTCACCCTTGACCCTGGTTTTCCTCCACCCCTCTGGGTGTATTGTAATTCATATTCTCCAATGGGACACATCCATAGCCAAGAGTCATCAATCATGCTCCCCAATTAGATTTTTGTGTGGCAAAATTCTGTTGGCAACTCTAAAAAGACCATAGAAATATTTTATGAGTTGACAATAGCACAATAGAATGCAGCCATTATATGAAATATATATGCGTACATGTATCTATGTATCTATGTATGTATGAATTTATATAATTATATTTCATTTATGTATGAATGTATCCATATGTGAACATCTGGAAGTTCAAATTAGCCATCAAATCTGTACATTGCACTTTGATTTTAAAAAATTGGTGTCAGATATTTTTCTTAGATCAACCCCATTTTCAAAAGTAGACCAACTCTTTATAAAAAATCCCCTTGTCTGAAGCTCCAAGAAGACATTTTGAATGGAGGTAATTTTGGGAGCATTTTGAGCTGGAGACTGAACAAAAATACATTGCGATGAAATTAACGCCTGCTTGGTGCTTACTCCTAAATGTTCTTCCTCCTCCAGGGCTTTCTCCGTTTCACTGTGTCAGCTGTGAATTGACAGTTAGGAAGGCATGTTTACAATTATTCCTGCATTAGACAAATGATTGCCCACGCAAGAAGAAGCGCATTTGCTGAATCCACACCCCCCACCCTTGGGTACTGGCAAATCTGCTGGGTTTCTCCCAAGGAAGGCAGAGGAGGATACTGAATTGTTAATTAAAGAAATCAAATCCACACTCAAATCCTTTCTTTTAGTCACTGTGCAGAAAGTCAAAAAAGTGGACCCTTCTCTTCTTTATAAAATTGCTCCGGGATTTTTTTTTCCGCTCATTTGAGGAACTCTGTGTCTTTTGATACATAACCAATTTGAGCTCCTTTTTGAATCTCGGTGTGCAAATTTGCATGACATTTCCTGCGGTTTTGCACGACTCTTTCTTTTTCATGCCACCTTTATTTGCAAGCAGCTTTCCTAAACAGAAAGGGAAAGGCAATTTTGTTTGCAAATTAATTGGGAAGTGCTATTTAAGTCAATTTGTGTTCAAATATGACAAGGGTGTCAAACCCACGGGGTGCTTCAATCTGGCCCATGGGGCTGGTTTGCAAATATCAAATATCAATTTGCCTCTGCTGGCCAGCTGGGGCAGCCCACACATGGCCCATTTTTGACCTCCCCGCTTCCAGTAGCACCCTGCAGACCAAAACAGGCCGCGTAGAGGCCCCAGTAGGCCCATGAATGGCTCATTTTTTGACTCCCTGTCCTCCAGTAGCATCCTGTCTGCCATGGCCATGCCCACCATAGCCACGCCCAACATGAACGCGCCCACCCGCTGTTAACTCCCACCCAATAAATCCTTTTTAGGTTTTGGAAGTTTGGCTCAAGACTCATTATTTAAATGGGGGTAACTGCCGAAATCCTGACAGCTAGCTGACACTGAGACACATCATTCCTTGTCACCCTTTACCCTGGTTTCGCCCCCACCCTCTGGGTGTATCATAATTCATATTCTCCAATGGGACACATCCATAGCCAAGAGTCATCAATCATGCTCTCTAGTTAGAATTTTGCATGGCAGAAACTTCGGTCACCTAGTTACTATCTTTGAAAACATTTATGGAATGCACTTTCAGTTTTTCAAGCTGCCACACTGCTCCCCCCTCCCTTTCTCTTGGCAACTCTAAAAAGACCAGAGAAATATTTTATGACTTGACACCTGCAGCTACACCCCTCCTGGACCCTCTGAGGTCAAACACAACCCTGATGTGGCCCTCAATGAAATCGAGTTTGATACCCCTGAAATACGATATAAAATATTAAATTATCACCCAGATTAATTCCTCCTCTGGGTGCCTTGGCCATCTGAATAAAGTAATCTCTGAAATAAACTTGACCCAAGCTTTCTAATCTTTCCAGTTCTATTTGGTCAAGTTGTACAAGTTTACTTTCACATCTTTGTGTGCACCAGTTGATGGCTACTAGCCAAAAGAAGGCATATTCAACAAGCGCCATTTGTCTACGGTGTCAGCAAAAGACAGTTAAGGATTGGGCAATCATTGCAATTCTTCAGTGTCAAACACATTATGTTAATTTCTCTGTTAATGTCTGATAGCAACATGCAATCACTCACAGTGTGTGACAATTCTGTGTAATAATTGCTAGTAAATTGGAATCATAAACTCATAGGATTGGAAGGGATTTTTCAGGTCTTCTAGTCTACCCCCAGTGCAGGAATCCCCAGATCATTCAGGACAAATGGCTGTTCAGCCTTTTCTTGGAAATTTTCACTGATGGAGCATCCAGAACTTCAAGAAACAAGAGTTTCCCACTGGTTACCATCAGGAAATGCCTCCTTCATTCAGCTCTGAATTTTTCTTTTTTTCTGTTAAGATGCCATGCATTAGTTCTTGTCCTGCTCTTATGTAATGACCAGTGGTGGTATTCTACCAGTTCGGTTTGGTTCAAGCGAACCGATAGTAAAAAAAACAATGCTACCGGTTCAGCTGAAATGGTATTTCTGATTTTAAATAGATTAGCTAGAAAGCAGGAAATCATTGGATTTCTTGCTTTCTAGCTAATCTAAATTGCATGGCACAGCTGATCCCCTCCTCACTGTTGTACGGGGGGTGCTGCAAAAGGAAAAAAACACCACATAGTCATGCCCACCCAGTCACACATGTCCACCTGGCCATGCCCACCTGGCCATGCCCACCTAGCCACGCCCACAGAACTGGTAGTAAAAAAATTTGAATCCCATCACTGGTTATGACCCACAAATCAGATGCTGACTCTGAATGTGAAGAATCTGCTCCAGCAGAACCTGTGGAATGTCAGTCTCGGGACACATGAAGCTAAGAATCAGTTGAGGCTGATCAAACACCACCTGAGCAGCTGATGATGATGATATCAGGACTCAGCAAGGAGATCAGAGCAGAGTTATTCTATGAGGCTCCTTGCCAAGTAAGGAAGTAATTCTTCTGATTTGAAATAACTGACCCCAGCCTGATTTAAGAGTCGTGATTCCTCCTTCTAATCAACTGTCTGATTTTTATTTTACTTTTGTATGGATTTTGCTTGTGAAATTCTGACCTCTGGACTGGCTGACACCCCTGATCTTGGAAGTTTGGATTGGATTTGGACTATTCTTTTGCGCACTTTTGTTAAAGAAAACTTATTCAAGCAAGCTTCTTTCAGAAGCTGTTTTGGCTTGCATTCCTTGTCCTCTGTTACATTTTGGCCTTGAGATATCTGACCTAGCATAGTTCCGATGAATAGAATTAGTTGTTCCTAATAATTTTGATGGGCATTTTCTAACACCGGCTCTATTTTTTTGCATGGAGAATTACTAGGATTTAATTCAAGCTTCTGGGAACATTCCTTTTCCAAATTATTCCGACATGCCTTCATCTTCTGGGGAAATTTACCCACAGCCTGTCTATTTTGTGTCTTTTTTTCTTGGTAAAATTTCAGTACAGATAGTCAGCTTCTGACTAGTAATTAAGGGATCATTTTAAAGTTACAATGGACCCAAAAAAAGTACTTGTGACCCAGATTTGAAGTTCCAACATCTATCCTTCTCTAGTCACATGATTGTATTTTGGGTGTCAGCAACTGGCCCATATTTACAGATATCTGCAACAAACCATTAGCAAGTGACTGCAATTTGTGCAGTCAGGGTTTATTTCCGGATGGAAACTGATCAAGGAGAGATTCGACCTGGAAATAAGGAGAAATTTTCTGACAGTGAGAACACTCAACCAGTGGAACAGAAGTTGCCTTCGGAAGTTGTGGGAGCTTCATCACTGGAGACTTTCAAGAAGAGATTGGACTGCCATCTGTCAGAAATGGTGCAGGGTCTCCTGCTTGGGCAGGGGGTTGGACTAGATGACCTACAAGGTCCCTTCCAATTAATAATCTGGTTTCTAGCAAAACACTCCATACAGTGGTGATATTCATTTTTTTTACTACTGGTTCTGTGGGTGTGGCTTGGTGGGCATGGTGTGGCTTGTTGGGCGTGGCAGGGGAAGGATACTGTAAAATCCCCATTCTGTCCCCAGCCCACTAACCTGCTTTCCTGTGCAGGGCAACAAAAGTAGACCCAGCCGATCAGCTGGAACTCAGTAGGCAGAGAATAGATGGGGGTGGGGACAGTCAGAGGTGATATTTGCTGGTTCTAAGTAATCATCAGAATCCAATGAACTGTTGTAAAAAAAAATGTAAAATTGGACCAGTAATGTGCTGATCCACTTAATAAACAGCAGAAATTACAACTGAAATTCTGGGCTCAACTAGAGTCATAAATTGAGGATTACTTGCAGTGAGCAGCTGTGCTGCTGTTTTGATAGTGAAGAGGGAAAAAAAATCCGGATTGATTTGTCCCTGTGTGGAAGAACGGAATGGCAATCATGGAGCAGTCAGGAGCAACCTTAATTTCCTGCTATTTTTGAAGCCAAAGGCTGTACTTTTCAAACATGGCTGCTTTAGCTTTGAAGTGCACTAATTATGATTTGATCTCCAGCATCGAACCAGACCAGCTAGCTCTTTAGCTCTGTAGGTGGCAAGATGTGCCTTTTCTTCCCAAACTCTCATTAGCTGGTCAGGAAGAGCAAAAAAAAAACCCAACAACAACGAAGCAGGCATCTTGGTGGCCTGGGAATTTAATGGCAAAAGTATGATTTGCTGCAGACCTCTGAAGATGCAGGTTTAAGTCCCATCCCAGCCGCATCAGTGCTTCTTTGAAAAGGTCTTTGATTAGCAGAATTTGCCTTATTAAAGATGCCTTCCTAAAAGGCTGCTGCGCACGTTTGAAAGGCTTAGCTGGCTGGTACGTCAGTAACCTCACTGCGTTTGGTCAGCGGGAGAGTGCCAGGGACAACATGCAACATTTATGGAGCTGCGCGCTCATTTAAGATCACAGAGAAGCTCTGACCAGCAGGTGGTATAAAATCTAGAGCAACAGGAAAAAAACACTGGGTCCTTCTCCATAGTAGGCTAACAAAAGCCCAGCCAAAGGAAATGGATTAGTTCCAGAATAAGAAAAATGGTTCATCATCTTTTAATGACCCCATAAACCCTTGCGGGGTGGAGTCTGGGCAACTCAATGGAGCAGAGTGTTTAATGGCCGGATGCCCTTCCTGTCACCGGTGCGGAGTTTTGTTCGGCAGATATATTCTCATCGTGCCCAGAGAGAGAAATATCTGCCTCTACCTAGGATCAAACTCACAGCCTCCTGATTGTGAGGCGAGGGCTCCACCTCTAGGCCACCGCACTACTCCAAGAAAAGTATAGTATCCCAGATAATAATTAGGTCATGCTTTTGTATATATCACCCAATGTTCAATAATGTTAGGCAGAGAACAATTAAGCAGTAGAACGGCTTGCCCTCAGAAGTGGTGGGTGCTCCATCACTGGAGGCTTTTAAAAAGAGACTGGACAGCCTTTTGCCTGGAATGCTTGAGCAGGGGGTTGGGCTAGAAGACCTCCAAGGCCCCTTCCAACTCTGTTGTTCTGTTATCAAAAAAATTGCAGTCTAATCAATAAAAGACAGCAGATGTGATGAAGAGTCTTGCTCTTCCTTGCCAAAGGTCTGTATGAGGACCCAGGTCTTCACGGCTCTTCTAAGAGCAACTATTTAAAACTTAAACTATTGGCCACTTAAAACTTGGAGGTCTAAGCATCTAGAGGCAAGATATTAACCTGAGCAGATCCACAAGGTCTGAGACCCTAAAAAGAGTGCAGGAAAAGAAAACAACAAAGATAATAATAGAATAGAATAGAATTCTTTATTGGCCAAGCGTGATTGGACACACAAGGAATTTGTCTTGGTGCAAATGCTCTCAGTGTACATAAAAGAAAAGATTCATTCGTCAAGAGTCAAGAATCATTAGGTACAACACTTAATAATAGTCATAGGGTACAATAGAATAGAAGGATATAGGAATAGAATTTAAATAGAATGGAATGGAATGGAACGGGATAGAGAATAGAATAGAATAGAGAATAGAATGGAATGGAATGGAATGGAATGGAATAGAATTCTTTATTGGCCAAGCGTGATTGGACACACAAGGAATTTGTCTTGGTGCATAAGCTCAAACATAAAAAAAGATACATTCGTCAAGAGTCAAGAATCATCAGGTACAACACTTAATAATAGTCATAGGGTACAATAGAATAGAAGGATATAGGAATAGAATTTAAATAGAATGGAATGGAATGGAACGGGATAGAGAATAGAATAGAATAGAGAATGGAATGGAATGGAATAGAATAGAATAGAATAGAATAGAATAGAATAGAATATGGAATGGAGTGGAGTGGAGTGGAGTGGAGTGGAGTGGATGGGTGGAGTGGGAGGAGGGAGTAGAGAGTAGAGTAGAGTAGGAGTAGTGAGTAGAGTAGAGTAGAGTAGAGTAGAATAGAATAGAATAGAATTTTATTGCAGAAGTGATTGGACAAGGAATTTGTCTTGGTGCATAAGCTCTCAGTGTACATAAAAGAAAAGATACATTCATCAAGAATCATCAGGTACAACACTTAATGATAGTCATAGGGTACAATAAGCAATCAAATCATACTAGGAAATGGTCAATAATAATCATAAAGGTTCAAGCAACAAGGTTACAATCCTACAGTCCCAAGTGGGAGGGGATGGGTGATAAGGAGTGGTGAGAAGATTAATAGTAATAGTAGTGCAGACTTTGTAAATAGTTGGATAGTGTTGAGGGAACTATTTGTGTAGCAGAGTGATGGCATGGGGAAAAAAACCTCTCCTTGTGTCTAGTTGTTCTGGTGTACAGGGCTCTATAGCATCATTTTGAGGGTAGGAGTTGAAACAGTTTATGTCTAGGATGTGAGGGGTCTGTAAAGGGTCTGGAGACTAAATCATATGATGAAGCTGCGTATATCTATGGATGAGGGAGCTACGTATATCTATGAAGAGAAGGATTGGGGTGACATGATAGTAGTCTTCTAATGTTTGAGGGACTGTCACAGAGAAGAGGGGCTCAGGCTCTTCTTCAAAGCACCTGAGGGCAGGACAAGAAGTAATGGGTGGAAGAAGACAGATCCAACCTAGATCTAAGGAGAAATTCCTGCAGGTGAGAACAATTAACCAGTGGAACAGTTTGCCTCCAGAAGTTATGGGTGGTCCATCACTGGAGGTTTTCAAGAAGAGATGTACCAGTCATTTGTATGGAATGGTATAGGCCCCTGCTTGAGCAAAGGGTTGGACTGGAAGACCTCCAAGGTCCCTTCCCATCCTATATAGCAATAGCGCTTAGACTTATATACCGCTTCATATTGCTTTTCCAGCCCTCTCTAAGTGGTTTACAGAGTCAGCCTCTTGCCCCCAACAATCTGGGTCCTCATTTTACCCACCTTGGAAGGACAGAAGGCTGAATCAACCTTGAGCCTGGTGGGATTCGATCTGCCAAATTTCAGAGAGTTTCTGTATATGGCAGTTAGCATCCCGTTTCTTTTCTTCCTGTTGAATCGAAACCTAGTGTCAGGGTTCCAAGTAACACATCTATAGCAATCAAAACTCTGAGGCAGGTGGATTCCTCAAAGAATAGATTCATTGGACATGTCATATTGGCATGACCTGGTGAAAACCTGTTGTGGCCCGCCGGCAGCTAGTGGAGCTGGCAGCAGAGTGAGGAGTTTGGGGGAGGAACATGGGTTGAAGCTGAAGAAGGCTCAGACGAGGGCTCTGCATCAGAGGCAGAGATGGGGCTAGGGCAGGCTGGCAGTTGTCAGCTGCCTTTGGAGTCGGACAGCAGTGAGGCGGGGGAGTAGCTGGAGCCAATTCCCAGCCTGCGCATGCACAGAGTGTCAGGATTCCAGCAATTGCCCTAATTAAATCATGAGACTTGCGTCAAACTTCAAAAAAACTCATAAAACATTCCTATGCCTGTTGTGGTAGTTGCCACAGAGCTGCCAAAAGAAAAGAACAATTACGAACTAAGGGTCAACGTGGGAGTAAAGCCACTGGTGGACGGTGAATGGCCCCTCCCATAGCGATTAAAAGAGGAGGAAAAGGGGAGGGAGCTTCTGCAGGAATAATTCGTTCGTTGCAGCAGTGTGAAGATCTGTCTGTGCATCTCAGAGACTCTGTGCTGAGTCCTTCCTTGTCAGCACTGCATTTGAAAATATTTACTTGGCAGCTCTCCAAGCTAGATAAGGTCCATGCTCCTAATTGCACCCTTGAAAGACTGTTTGTCAGGCCTTTGGCTGAAAGTGAATGCCAGAAATTCACCTTTGTTTAATAAAAGAGGTTTTGCCGGGACAAAAAATCTGCTTAGTGCTTTTTGTGGAAGTCTAGGCCAGAACAAAACCAACTCTTTTTTTTTATTCATATTTATATCCCGCCCTTCTCCGAAGACTCAGGGCGGCTTACAATTTTTTGGGATACAACCCAATGTGCTCAGCAGTAGCCTTCATTCCATTGTATATGCCTGCTTATTACTAAGCGGCATTTTTTACAAAGTTAGCTTATTGCCCCCAACAATCTTGGGTCCTCAATTTACCTACCCCGAGAGGATGGAAGGCTGAGTCAACCTTGAGCCTGGTGGGATTCGAGCCTGCAATAATTACAGGCAGCTGGAACTAAGTGCTAGGCTATTAACAGCCTGCACCACCAAGGCCCTAGGCCCCCAGGACTCTAAATGTTCCTGTGGTTTTCACCTAATTAAAAGTAAACGTTCTTTCACTTTCTCCCAGCAATCAGTCACATGGTCCAATCAGGATACAGTCCAGTTGCTAGGTGACTCCAGACCCCTCCTTCTGGACACCTGGTGGGAATGTCCTTGGTTTCCAAGAGAAAGTATTTTGCTTTGGCTACAGCACCCCAGCTATCTCTACCTCCCCCTCCCTTTCCCACTGCTCCAGTTGGGAAATGGCTCTCAAAAGGGCTACTGCCAGGCCAGCTTCAGGGTTGACACCTAGATTGTATTTCTGGCAAGGAGTGTGTGGAAGGCCTGTGCTTTGCTATTTTCTGAGCCAGAGAGAAATCCAACATAATCTCCCCCTTTCAGCTCTGTGTACAGATTTCTAATTGCAGTATTTGTACAAGGGCTGTATTAATTACTCAGTCTGAGTAGAATTTTCAGCTGGGGCTGTCTTGAAGCTCATTTGCTCTTTGTTCAGCCAAATCAATTAATAGTTATATTTCAGACAGTATAATTGTATGGATGAATTACTTGCCCTGGACGATACCTATTACAGTTTTAAAACACAGGGATTTATTTTTTTAAATAGAATTATTAAAATCCCACCTTTATTACTTTATAGGTAACTCAAGGTAGTGAACACACCTAATCCTTCCTTCTGTTATCTCCACAACAACAATTGTGAGGTGGTTTGGGCTGAGAGAAAGGAACTGGCCCAAAGTCGTGTCTGCAGACTGTTGCCCGGCTGCCCTGTTTGGGGTGACACACTCCCTCTTAAGATTTGAGGAGGTGGAGGAACCCCTGCAGGGTAGGGCCGAGGAATTTGTTCAGTTTCTGGCAGATAAAGTCACTCAGATCCGGTCGGACTTGGACTCTGGCTGGGCAGAGTCCACTGAGATGGTAGGGGCAGGTCTTAGTCCGGTTATCTGGGAGGAGTTTGTTCCTGTTGGCCCTGAGGATGTGGACAAGGCCCTGGGAGCAGTGAATGCCACCACCTGTTTATTGGACCCTTGTCCCTCCTGGCTTGTTTTGGCAGGCCGGGAGATGACATGTGGCTGGCTCCAAGAGATTATAAACGCTTCTTTGGGTGAGGGGTGTGTTCCGCATGCCTTGAAAGAGGCTGTGGTTAGGCCCCTCCTCAAGAAGCCTTCCCTGGACCCGGCTGTGTTAAATAACTTTCGTCCTGTCTCCAACCTTCCCTTTTTGGGGAAGGTTGTTGAGAAGGTGGTGGCGCTCCAGCTCCTTCGGGCCTTGAATGAAACAAATTATCTGGATCCCTTGCAGTCTGAGTTCAGGCCCGGGTACAGCACTAAGACGGCTTTGATCGCACTAATGGATGGTCTCTGGCGGGCCCGGGATGGGGGGTCTTCCTCCATTCTGGTGCTTCTTGACCTCTTAGCGGCTTTCGATACCATCGATCATGGTATCCTTCTGAGTCGGCTCAGGGGGTTGGGAGTGGGAGGCACTGTTTTACAGTGGTTCTCCTCCTACCTGTCTGACCGACTCAGTCGGTGCTGGTGGGGCAGAGATCGAGCCCTAGGGCCCTGCCATGTGGGGTTCCTCAGGGTTCCATCCTCTCCCCTCCTCTTTAATATCTACATGAAACCCGGGTGAGATCATCCTGACACGGGGTTGGGTATCACCAGTACACTGATGATACCCAGTTGTACATCTCTGTCCCCGGTCAATCTAGTGAGGCCGTGGAGGTGATGTCCCGGTGCCTGGAGGATGTGAGGATCTGGATGGGGACTAATCGCTCAGACTCAACCCTGACAAGACCGGTGGCTATGGGTCTTGCCACCCGGGTTCAGTTGATTATCCAACTTTGGTACTGGGGAGAGAAATTGCTCCCTCAGAACGAGTCCAACTTGGGAGTCCTTCTGGATCCACAGCTACAATTTGACCACCATCTTACAGCTGTGACCAGAGGGACCTTTGCACAGGTTTGCCTGTTGCGCCAGCGACCCTTCCTGGACCGGGGCTCTACACATGGTTGCTCATGCCCTTATCACCTCTCGATTGGATTACTGCAATGCGCTCTACATGGGGCTGCCCTTGAAGAGCACTCAGAGACTTCAGCTGGTGCAGAATGCGCGGCAGTGATCATGGGTACACCTAGGCGTGCCCATATAACATCTATCCTCCGTGAGCTGCATTGGTTACCAGTGGTCTTCCGGGTGCAATTCAAGGTGCTAGTGACAACTTTTAAAGCCCTTCATGGCTTAGGAGCGGGATACCTATGAGACCGCCTACTACTACCTTATGCCTCCCAGCGCCCAGTTAGATCTCACAGGGAGGGCTTGCTCTGGATACCGTCGGCCAGGCAATGTCGGCTGGCAGGTCCACGGGCTAGGGCCTTCTCTGTAGTGGCACCGTCCCTTTGGAATATGCTCCCTGCAGAGATCAGAACCATCCCAAATCTACTTGCCTTCCGCAAAGCCGTTAAGACCTGGCTTTGTCGGGGGTCATGGCATTGAGACCTTGTCCTTCCCCCGTGTATGTTTGGACTGATATGAATGAGTTTTTGTTTTTACATTGTATAGAAATTGTTTTTATCTTTTTGTATGCCGCCTCGAGTTCCCCGTTGGGGGAAGTGAGGCGGGATATAAATTTAATAAATAAATAAATAAATAAATAAATAAATAAATAAATAAATAAAGTCACCATGTCAGCTTTTATGCCTAAAATGGGACTAGAATTCACTATCTCCTGGTAATTGGCCCAGAGTCACCCAGTTGATTTTCATGCCTAAGGGGGACTAGAACTCACCGTCTCCCGGTGATTGGGCCAAAGTCACCCAACTGCTTTCTTGTCTCAGGCAGGACTAGAACTCACTGTCTTCTGGTGATTGGCCCAAAGCCACCCAGTCTATCTATCAAACATCTTTTAAATGGGGGGTCCCTGAAGATTCTTGTTCTAGATGTTTTTCTACTAATAGCTGAGGGAAAATGGTATTGAAAAAGCAGCATCTCTCTCCATGCGCGTTTTGGTTGCTTTTCTGTTTGCAAATGTGAGCATTGCTTTGAGCCAAGCTCCTGATGCAGCCTCTGAGGACCCACTGTGTTTCCATGGCTATTCCAGGGACAAAAATGCATATTTTGATGCCTCTGGAAGCTTTGGCTTTTCAATGGCACGATATGACATGCTGCTAATTTTTAATAGCATTGTAAATGTACCTTCAGCTAGCTCAGAACAACAGATATCATTTTCTCTTCTCAAACTGGATCGCATCTCCAGAAATAACTAGGCATCTGTTTTTCTCCCACTTTGATAATCCACAGTGATCTTCTTCCTCCGTATCTTCTTTTTTTCCCCAAATAATTTTTTTTATTTTTTCTTGTTTCAACCAACATATCATTGTGTGAACAGTTTGGCACCAGAGTGTCTTACAGTTTAAAACAAATATTACAATATTCTTCAGGTTTAATACAACTGACAAACTTTTAAAATTTGATATTAATATGCATATTTTGTAAATTATCATTCTTGATTATTTGATATTTCAGTGTGTTATTTTTGTGCCAATCTCTGTATTCTTAATGTCACTCCTTTTACTACAAATAATATATTCTTAATCATATTTGCAGTGTTTAACAGACTATATAATTCCAATAACAATCCACCAATTTATATTGAGTTGTAATTTTCTATTATTTATCCCCATTTTAATTTTTAATTATGCCACTGTTATATTTTAAAAATATCTTTTCTAATCATATTTTAATACAAATAAAATAGTATTCATCATATTTACATTTAACAAGTTGTGTAAATTTAATAATAGTACAGTTATTTTTATTGAGTTGTAATCTTTCATTATTATCTTATGCAATATTTCAATATATTCTTCCTCCAGATCTGTTGTTACTCTTATCTGGGAAGAACATGACTTATTCCCAACAGTTGCATTTCTAGAGGAACCATTGGCTCACTTAACTGCCAATTTGGAAACCTGGATATTAGACCTAGCATGGCTCTCAGTAGGCAGGTGAAGGATAAAAGCAATTTTGTATTTTGGGGTGGATCAGCAAGCCAGAATTCAGAAGGATTCTCTTTTGTAGTTGTAAAAAAAATACTCATAAATGACTAACACAGCAGGCTCATGTGATCACTATTTACATTCGTAAAATAAGTGACTAAAATCAGGTTTTCAGTCTACCTTTCAGGCTAAAGAAAAGTAGTTTATGGACACCAGTCAATAAAGTCAATAAAACAATAATGAGGCTTTTCTAAAAGAAATTAATATCACAGCTGGCTACAGGTTGCATAATGACGGAGTTTGCATGACATCCTTAACTAGGTCATGGCACCATGCCAGCGGACACGCTATAGTCCACACACTGGTAGTGAGGATGAAGAAAGGGGGTTACTTTTCTCTGGCTAATAATGTTGCAAAAGTAGGCTGTTAACTAAAGATGATTAAAGGGCTGGAAGCTAAAAGATATGATGAACGATTGCAGGAATTGGGTTGGCTAACCTAGTGAAAAGAAAGTCCAGGAAGAACATGATAGCAGTGTTCCAATATTTGAGGGGCTTCCCCAAAGAAGAGGGGGGTCAACCTGTTTTTCAAAGCACCCGAGGGCAGGACAAGAAACAATGGATGAAAATTAATCAAGGAGCGAAGCGACCTGGAATTGAGGAGAAACTTCCTAACAGTGAGGACAATTCACCAGTGGGACAGCTTTGCCTTCAGAAATCATGGGCGCTCCATCACTGGAGGTTTTGAAGAAGAGATTAGATGGCCACTTGTCTGACATGGTATAGGGTCTCCTGTTTGTTTAGGGGGTTAGACTAGAAGGCCTCCAAGGTCCCTTCCAACTCTGTTATTCTGTAAGCTTCTCTACTTGCTGGCAGCAGAGAGGTGAATTCTGAAAACATTTTTTATTTTTATTTTTTTATTTTTAATTACATTTATATGCCGCCCTTCTCCGAAGACTCAGGGCGGCTTACAATTTCTGGGATACAACCCAGTGTGCTCAGCAATAGCCTTCATTCCATTGTATATGCCTGCTTATTGCTAAGTGGCATTTTTACAAGGTCAGCTAATTGCCCCCAACAATCTTGGGTCCTCAATTTACCTACCCCGAGAGGATGGAAGGCTGAGTCAACCTTGAGCCTGGTGGGATTCGAGCCTACAATAATTGTAGGCAGCTGGATCTTAAGAGCAGGCATTTAACAGCCTGAGCTACCAAAGCTCTTTCGTTCTTTTCGTTCTAAGAACTCCATATCTATCTATCTATCTATCTCTCTCTCTCTCTCTCTCTCTCTCTCTCTCTCTCTCTCTCTCCCACCCCGCACCAATTGTGGACAATGGATTTGCTTAACAACAGGGTGTTTACTTACAAGCAATGCAAAAAGGGCTGTAGAATCAGACATGGATCACATGGAGACCCATTTAACAACCAGCATGATTTACCGTGTTTCCCCGAAAATAAGACCTACCCCGAAAGTAAGACCTAGCACTATTTTCTAAACCTGCCCTAATATAAGACCTACCCCGAAAATAAGACCTAGTGTAAATCTCCAGTTCCAGGAAGACTTTTCAGGGAGCAACCGTGCACCCGCGAAACACCCCCCCCTACACACTCACACCCACTATTTGGCACCATAAATATATAAGACCTACCCCGAAAATAAGACCTAGTGTGTTTTTGGGAGCCCCAAAAAATATAAGACAGTGTCTTATTTTCGGGGAAACACAGTATGACTCTAATTCCGGCCTCAATTTCATCATAAGTCAAGAACGACCTGTAGAGGATTTAAGAAACTGTTCTTTTACTGATTCAACCCAAATTTCCCTCTATCTTTTTGGAAGTCACACAACACTGCTATTAGAATAGAATGAGCTGGGGGAGGACCTTGGAGGTCTTCTAGTCCAGCCCCCTGTTCCAGCGGGAGAACCTAATCCATTTCAGGTAAGGGATTGTCCAATTTCTTCTTAAAAGCCTCCAGTGATGGAGCACTTACGATTTCTGGAGGCAGGTTGTTCCACTGTCCTCCCTATTAGGAAGTTTCTGCTTCATTCCCGGTCGCTTCTCTCTTTGATGAGTTTCCATCCATTGTTTCTTGTCCTGCCCTCTGGTGCTTTGGAGAATAGCTTGACTGCCTCTTCTTTGTGGCAGCCCCTCAAATACTGGAATATTGCTAATTCTTCTTCTCTTTAGACTTAGCCAAACCCAAATCCTTCAATTGTTCTTCATATGTTTTAGTCTCCAGGCCTTTGATCATCTTAGTTGCTCTTCCCTGAACCTTTGCCAAAGTCTCAACATCTTTTTTGTAATATGTTGACCAAAATTGGGTTGCAGTATTCCAATATGCTGATTGATATCCAGGCGTCAAGAAGGATTATTTCAAAAGGTTTGTCACCAGGATGGTTGATAAGCCAGGGAGTCCAATATTCAGTCCATTTCTCTATCTTGTTATGATCATCTGGATTTTTATTTCTGTTTTCTAGGTCAGAGCTGGTTTTTTTTTTTAAAAAAAAACATGTTCCATGGGACTTGAAAGAGCTCTGCAATAGACTAAGCACCAAAAATGTTCTATTGAATAGTCAGTTTTCAGTCACGAGAGCTTTGCTTCTTGATCTGCAGTTCAAGGCATTTTTTAAAAAGCACATTTTGTCTGTATGGTGTAATTTTTGTTTCATTTGTAGATTTCTGTTCCTTATCTTAAGTCATCAAAAAGAACATTGAGGAGTACAAGGCATCCAACTGTGACATCACACTTAAAAACTTGCTGCAATTGGATGAAGATTGTAGATGAGAACGTATTAATCATACTATTCAACCCAACTCTGGTCATATAATTGAACCCACACTTAATTAGCATTATTTAATTGACTCTGGCACAGTAATTGACTTCAGATTGAAGGATGGTGACTTCTTATCAAGGGAATATATGATTAAGCCTAGGATATGTATAGCTACAGTAAATGTAATTTAAATTTGATTATACCTCAAGGAAGAAGAACCATGCTAACCCATCCAAATGATTAGGAATAATATTAACAGGCAGGAGACAGATTTTAAGAAAATGTAGCAAAGTATTTTAATTAAGGGGTCAAACATATCAGTATTGTTCAGTATTTGGAAAGGTTATCTAATTCTGTGTTTCCTGTACTCCATTTTTCCCATACAAAAGTCGGTAGTTTAAATGAAATGAAGATAGCTAAGATTTCAGATTCAGACTTAAGCATAAGCTAAAGGCTATCAAAACGATGTTTCTGTCAAGTCATTGTGAAAAAATGAGATGATTATATAATTTATGTCATGACATCTGACACAAATGAATAACGGCATGATGGTATCATGACTTACATATCATCATTTCTCCATCAACCCTTTTTCCAGAACACAAGGCCAGGCTTGTGAAAATAGAAATAGCTCTTAGCATCGCTGGAACACTGCATGAAAAACATTTCTTGTTTCTGTCCAAACAGGAAGAAGCTCTTTCTCTAGGGTTCAGCAATAATGCTTGTTAAATTTGTGTTTATACAATGTGATAAACTATTTTAATCATGGTTCATTGCTTAAACTGCAAATGGCTGGATTCTCACAGCATGCTGTGTCATAAAGTAAGGGTGTATAATGTTTTCTTTTTGGGATTAAAGGCCAAGATGGAATTTTGAATGAATTATTAATTGTCATCCCCCAAAAAGGAGTGGAGGGTCAAAATAGATTAGATAGATTCAATTTGTCTTCATATTTAAATGTAATTAAAATTAAAGAAAACCTAGAACTATGCCGCCTTCAGTCTGATCTAAGTATAGTATATAAAATCATACATTGCAATGTCCTTCCAGTCAATGAAGACTTCAGCTTCAACCAGAACAATACAAGAGCACACAATAGATACAAACTCAAGGTTAACCGCACCAAACTTGAATGCAGGAAATACGACTTCAGCAATAACAGAGTGGTCAATGTCTGGAATACTCTACCTGACTCTGTGGTTTCTTCCCCAAGCCCCAAAAGCTGTAACCTTAGACTGTCCCCTATTGACCTCACCCCTTTCCTAAGAGGCCTGTAGGGGGCGTGCATAAGTGCACCAACATGCCTACCGTCCCTGTCCTATTGTTTCTTTTATTTTTCTTATATGTATTCATTTCATGTATTCACAACTATGGTTATCCTTGTAAGCGATTGACTAAATAAATAAATAAATAAATAAAGATAGCTGTATTAGTATGTGGCAAGGACCTTGGGAAACAAGGAGGGAGAAAAAAGATTCTGCCTAGGAAACAATAAGAAAGCCCCCAGCTGCATAATGGACAGAGAAAAAGACTCAGAAAGAATCTTGCCTAGTTTCTCAGACTGTAAAAAGAGACGGTGGGGGATTTGTACTTTAAGACATCCAAGATTCTGATAATGTTCAGTCACTAAGTCCTGTCCAACTCTTCACGAACCCATGGACCATAACATGCCAGGACCCTCTGTCCTCGTATCTTCTCCTGGAGTTAGCCTTTTGATACTGCCCATGGGGTTTTCTTGGCAAGGATATGGAGAACGTTGTCATTTTCTTCTCCATGTTTTGTCAAAGTCTCCTCTATGATCTGTCCATCTTAAGTGGCCTTGCACAGCTTAAGGCCATCACTTTCATGACACTCCATGAAGGGAGTGTTAATGTAGCCCTACAAAAGTAGAATCAGATTACCTGCTTGTGTTTCCTGTCTGATCTACATGATGATGATGATGATGATGATATCCATTCAATCATGTTCGACTCTTGGCAATTCTATGGGCTAGGTCTCTCCACAAGTGAACAATCGCCAACATATTTATTCCCTTGTATGTAATGCTTTTTCCCTTTTCAAATTTTAGAATCGTTGAATTACAGAATCATTGAGTCATAGACCCCTCACATCTTGGTCCTAAACTGTTTCAGTTTCTTCCTTCAAGACAACACTACAGGGCATTGCACACCAAAGCAACCAGACACAAACACAGTTTTATCCCCATGCTATCACTCTGCTAAACAATTAATTCTCACAACACTGTGTTATGCCCTAGGATGTCAAACCACCTTATTCTTCTCATCTTTCCTATTACCTATTTCCTTAGCTTCTTTTGACCATAACTTTGTTATTTGTATCTCGTGATTTATGTTGATCGATTATTTAGTAACCTATGACTATTACTGAGTGTTAGATCTTATAATTTATGATTATTGTACTTTATGATTATGGTAATAATTTATCCCTTGTTGCTTGTGTGTACACTCTTATGCACCAGAGATAAACTTCTTGTGTGTCCAACCACACTTGGCCAATAAAGAATTCTATTTGATGGACCAGTGACATCTTGCATGCTAAAGGGATGCTTAAATTGTTTGTCTTCTGATATCCAAATGAGGAGTGTGGCATTTCACAGGTCATTGCGGGATAAGGGAGCAAAGTGTTAGTTCCTCATTAGAGGCTAGATAAAGGCAAAATATTGCCTAATTGATGTAGTTTCCTGCCTTTTGAAAGCTGGTTTCCTGACAAAGCACAGAGGAAAACCCTTGCATCCGCTTCATAAACCTGGCAGATGTTTTGCTGTTTGATGCTGCCCATCTGTGATCTTTTCTTCTGGGTACATTCATTTAGAGCTCCATGCTCAAAGGAGAAGTCTGAAGTTTGCAAAGGCCTGTCATTCCAGAATTCTTTGCCAGGGCGTGTGTCAAAATTGGCAACAGTGTAAAATGTGGCCCATGATGCAAACTGAACCTGTTTTATATGCACCTACAAGAGACTTCACTCACAATCTTGCAGCTTTTAACAGCCATGTTCCTCCATGTGCATCAGGAATGTGAGGATCTTACATTAGAGAAGAGCAACAAAGATGATAAGGGATTTGGAGGCTAAACTGTATGAACTGTTTAGGGAGCTAGGTATGTCTAGTCTATTGAAGAGAACGATTAGTGGTGACATGATAACTGTCTTCCAGCACTTGAGGGACTGTCACAGAGAAAAAGTAGTCAACTTGTTGGGATACATGTTAGGATGTATTTTCTATTGCAACAATTTCAGAATTATTCAGCCAGTAAATGGCAGTGTTTAGTTTTCATCTATGGTTATAATCTGTGTTTGGGTTTGTTCTGAGGAGAGTTTTCTGTTTCCTGTTACAGTTAAATAGTTGAGCAGTAAAGCACATGGTGACAGTACTCTTTGTTTGCTCTGTGATGCTTTATATAAAAGAGAATTTCTAAAAACAATTTATTCTCCAATGCACCTGAGAGCAGGACAAGAAGTAACAGGTGGAGGATTATTAAAGAGATATCTTACCTAGAATTAAGGAGAAATTTTCTGACAGTGAGAACTATTAATCAATGGAATAGCTAAGAATACTGCATCCAGTTTTGGTCACCACACTATAAACAAGTTGTTGAGACTCTAGAAAGAATGTGCAGAGAAGAGCAACAAAGATAATTAGGGGATTGAAGGCTAAAACATAATAAACGGTTGTAGGAACTGGGCACGGCTAGTGAAGAGAAGGACCAGGGGAGACATGATAGCAGCCTTCCAATATTTGAGGGGCTGCCACAGAGAGGAAGCGGGCAAGCTATTTTCCAAAGCACCTGAAGGCCAGACAAGGAATAGTGGGTGGAAACTGAACAAGGAGAGATTCAACCTAGAAATAAGGAGAAATTTTCTGACAGTGAGAATAAACAACCTATGGAACAGAAGTTGCCTTTGGAAGTTGTGGGAGCTTCATCACTGGAAGCTTTCAAGAAGAGACTGGGTTGCTATCTGTCAAAAATGGTGTAGGGTCTCCTGCATCTAGTTAGACTAGATGCCCTACAAAGTTCCTTCCAACAACTCTGTTAATCTGATAATCTGTCTTATCAATTAATGGTGAGATATTTTTTAGGAGGTTGGAAAAGGAATGGGGGAAAAGGAGATATAACTACTCAAGAAATATAAACCACTCCTTCCATTTCCCTGGGTCATCAGTCTCCAAAATAATTTTTTAAAATGGCTATTTCTTCTGATGATTCTGACATGGCCTCTACCCATTAGGTTTAATGACCTGGGCAACCATCCCAAGGTCCTTATTTGTTTTCTAACTGAAGCACTAAGTTGTGTGTGTGAGAGAGAAAATGCATTCAACAAAAACAAAATATTCATTAAATATTTATTCAAAGCATCTTTGAAATTCGCAGGCTGAAATGGTTTAAGATGCTCTTACCTGGAATGGGCGTGGGGAGATGATGGGGAAAATATAGGTGTTCCCATCTTTATTCATTTTGTTCTCAAGACTTTTTTTTTATCCATCCAATATTGTCTGTAACTGTTATTCCTTGTAGAAGTTTGCATCATGATAGTGTCAACTCTGGAGCTGGACTGACTGAGGCCATCTTGGAGGCTTCAGTGTTGCCACAATGGAGATGAGGGATAGGGAGGAGGGAATAGAGATAGTTGGGGTTTTATAGCCAAAACAAAATGGTTTCCCTTGAGAACCAAGGTCATTTTCACAGGTGGCTGAAGACAGGAGGAGTGAAGTTGCCAAGCAACTGGAGGGCACCTTGATTGGACCATGTGACTGATTGATTGGGAAAGGGGGGAAAACTTTTACTTTTAATTAGGTGAAAAGCAGGGAAACGTTTAGAGTTGGTTTTCACCAGTCTGTGCCCATATGATATATCCAATAAACTTGTTCTTTGAGGAATCTGCTTGCCTCGGAGGTCTATTCGCTATGTCAGTGGTGGGATTCAAAATCTTTTACTACCGGTTCTATGGGCATGGCTTGGTAGGCGCGGCAGGGAAAGGATACTGTAAAATCCCCTTTCCCTCCCTCCCCACCCCACTAACCTGCTTTCCAGCTCTGTTCTCCTGTGCAGGGCAGCCAAAAAAGACCCAGCCGATCAGCTGGGATTTGGGAGGCAGAGAAGAGATGGGGTTGGCGGGGCCAGTCAGAAGTGGGATTTGCCGGTTCTCCCAACTACTCATAATTTCCACTACCAGTTCTCCAGAAGTGGACAGAACCTGCTGGTCAACCTCTGCTATGGGTGTATTACTTGGAACCCTGACAAGATAGTTTATCGCATTTGCATTGGTTTGTGCAATTTGAATCAATTCTATGTCATTTGAGGATGCTCGCTTCTTAACGTCCTCTTATCCTCATTTTTCCAGCCATCACCTGTGCATTTTTTCTTACGCATAGTTTTCTGACTTCACAAACATCTTTTTCCATACTTCCCATTACAGGTAGCCCTTAACTTACAACCATTTGTTTTGTAATCATTCAAAGTTACCAAGGCACTGAAAAAAAATGTCCTCTGACTATTTTTCACACTGACGACCGATGCAGCATCCTCATGGACACGTGATCAAGATTTGAAAGCTTGGCAGCTGACATGTGCTTATGATGGTTGCAATAATGTCCTGGGGTCATATGATCCAGGGTTAGGCTGCTACTGGTTCACCCCAGTTCAGGTGAACCAGTACTGAACAAGTAGCTAATTTTAGGGCCGGTTTGGTGAACTAGCAAATCCCACCCCTGGCTTGCCCCACACACCCTACCCCTCCCCTCCCAGGTGTCCACACATGGCCTGTTTTGGATCCCAGGTAAGTACAGGGCCCATGCGGGAGCTCGGGGAGGGCAAAAAATGGGGCCGTTTCTGGCCTCCAGTGGGCCTCTGGAGCCCAGGGAGGCTGTTTTCACCCACCTGGAGACTCGAGGAAAGCCCCCAGAGTCCAGGGAAGGTGAAAATGCCCCCCCCCACACTGTGGTGCAGGAGGCCAACTAGGCCATGCCTACCATGGCCATGCCCAGCAACCGGGCAGAGAACCCTTTGCTAACATTTTTTGAAGTCCACCCCTGATGCAACCTTCCAATAAGCAAAGTCAATGGGGAAGCCAGATTCGCTTAACAACCAGGTGACTAAAAAAAATTTCAATATTTTTTTATTGTTTTATATCATACATTTCTGGGCACCTATATCTGGGAGGACCTCTCATGGACTATGAAGAAGGCACAGAAGAAGAGGCTGCACTTCCTGAGAATGCCCTGGAAGATAAATCTATTTCAGCATCTACTTCTCTCCTACCACCACAGCACCATTGAGAGTGTCCTGACATATGACATCCTTGCATGGGATGGGAGCAACTCTGGAGCAGACAAAAAAGTTCTACAGAGAATCATTCAAACTGCCCAGAAGATCATTGGTCTCCAGCTACCAGCCCTGGACGACATCTTTGCATCTCGCTGTTTGAGGAAGTCGCACAACATCCTCAGAGACTCTTCCCATCCTGCTCACAATCTTTGTGGACTGTTGCCTTCAGGCAGAAGATAGAGAACAATTAAAACTCGAATCACACATTTCCTGAACAGTTTTTATCCCAGAGCTATAATTGCACTTAACAATGAACTTAAGGACCACCCTCAGTGAGCGTACATGTACACATAGGGGGCGTGCATAAGCGCCTACCGTCCGTGTCCTATTGTTTTTTTTTTATTTTCTTATATGTATCCCTGTATTTATAACTATGTTTATATTCATACCTATTATCTTGTAAGCAATTGACTAATCAAATAAATAAATAAATGAGCTGTTGGACAGTAGTACTTGGTCTGTTGTGTGGATGCTTGTGTGTTTTTAGGGGGGGCGGGGAATTTTGGTGGGTGGGGAGGTGTTTGGGGATTGTCGTGTGTGTGTGTGTGTGTGTGTGTGTTGGGTATGGTCTATGGGTGTTATGTGAATTTTGTTGAATGTATACTGTGTATATACATACAATGACAATAAAGAATTCAATACATTTCCTTTCTATGTTGAGCAGTGTGCTCTCTAGGTGGCCAAGGTGTCAACATACAAACATACAAACATCATCATCTTCATTATGATCATATATAAACAAATATACAGTAATATATAAACAAATATGGTAACATCAATCATATTATAACGTATATTATCTTCCATTATAGTATCGATTGTATAACCATCAGAAATGTTTACTCATCTGTTTTTCTTTCTCCTATCCGGGTGACTAACTTAACAACAGCAGTGATTTACGAAATTATGTGAAATGGAGGAAAACTCATTTAAACGCTGTCTCACTTAGCAACAGAAATTTTGCTAATTGTAATTGTTAAGTTGAGGATTACTTCTACATACTATATCTCGGCAGGCTTCTGTATGTGGCATTCTGTAATTTCATTCTTTTTTTTCATGTTCCGAATAGCTTCCAAGTCTTCTTGAAGCTCTTTTCTATTCATTTTGCAGGGAGATTAGTTTTTCTTCTAATATGCTTTCAGGCAGATCTCGTATTTGTGACTCAGGACCTGCGTTCCCACCTAACAACCTTTGCATTGCCTTCATGGTCACATGGCCACAGTTTGGATGTTTGGCAACTGGCTCGCATTTTTGACTGGTTGCAGGCTCCTGCGGTCTTGTGATTGAGATGACGTGAGGATCTTTTTCTGGCAAAAAACAACCCATTGGGGAAAGTGGATTTACTTAATAACTGTATGAAATATTTCTATGCTCTTTTTAGAGTTGCCAACAGAAAGGGAGGAGGGAGCAGTGTGGCAGCTTGGAAACCAAAAGTGCACTCCATAAATAGTTTTCAAAGATAGTAACTAGGTGACTGAAGTTTCTGCCGCCCAAAATTCTAACTGGAGAGCATGATTGATGACTCTTGGCTATGGATGTGTCCCATTTGAGAATATGAATTATGATAAGCCCAGGGGGTGGAGGAAAACCAGGGTCAAGGGTGACAATGAATGATGTGTCTCAGAGTCAGCTGCATCCAGGCAGTGCCCGACATTTTAACTCCCAATAAATCTTTTTGAAGTTTTGGAAGTTTGGCTCGAGACTCATGATTTAATTGGGATAACTGCCAGAATCCTGACATTTACTCAATGACTATGCAATTCACTTAACAACCACTGTAAAACTTGTCATAATATCCGGTCTCATTTGATTTACCACTGCAACCACTTACAGAAGAAATTATAGTCCTAATTGTGATTGTAAATTGAGGACTTTCAAGAAGAACCTGAACTGCCATTTGTCAGAAATGGTGTAGGGCCTCCTGCCTGGGCGGCAGGTTGGACTAGATGACCTGCAAGGTCCCTTCCAACTCTGTTAATCTGACTTAATCTGATTTACCAATAATGGCCTATTCCACTTTTAAAACCCTCTCATCCCTCTTGCGTCCTCCCCCAATTGTCTCAAATTTTTATTATATCCATAGATTTATATTTATATTATATATATTATTTATATTATATATTATATTTATATTCATTCCTTTCCCATGACTAGGCATATGCTTAGCCCAGAGATGAGCAATTATGGCAACTTGACAACCTGTGGACTTCAGCTCCCAGAATTCCTAACTGGCTGAGGAATTCTGGGAATTGAAGTACCACAGTTTGCAAAGTTAGCATAGTTGTCTTACCCATGTATTCAAAACAAAGAATCCTTTTTTCTAAGTAGAATCTCACCAGTCCCCAATCTGACGCATTCTTCTCTCTCTCTGAATCATCTAATTGCTTTCTCTGTATTCTTTCATCCTGTTTCTATCCATCCATTCATGTGGCTTAGAATTCCTTCTCCTTGGGAACCCATTCATTGAGAACGTGCTTTTTCCTCCACTTAAAAGTCAACTCCGGATTCTTCCATTCTCCCCATTCAGTGGAGCATAACATGCAACTGTCATCAGCCTCTGGCTGCCTCCACAATGCAGATGCCTTCAATTTTATTGACATCTGTTTTAGTGTTTTCATTCATAATTCTCTTCCTGTCGTCATCAACCTATTCAGTATTTTCATTCGCTTCCGTTTCCTTCCCAGAGGCAAAATAACCTATTTTCTGTATTTGATATGTTGTATTAATTCATATGGTGTTGGAGAACAGAACAGAATAACAGAGTTGGAAGGGACCTTGTAGGTCAACTAGTCCAGCCCCCTGCTCAAGCAAGCAAGTAACATTTCAGACAAGTGGCTGTCCAGTCTCTTCTTAAAAGCCTCCAGTGATGAAGCATCCACAACTTCTGAAGGCAAGCCAGTCGACTGGTTCATTGTTCTCACTTTTAGGAAATTTCTCCTCAGTTCTAGGTTGCTTCTCTCCTTGATTAGTTTACATACATTGTTTCTTGCCTTCTGATCCTTAGGAAAATAGATTGACCCCTCTTTTTTGTGGGAGCCACTCAAATACTGGAACACTGCTAACATGTCACCCTTCGTCCTTCTTTCACAGACTAGATAAACCCAATTCCTGCAACTGTTCTTCATATGTTTTAGCCTCCAGCCCCCTAATCATCTGTTGTTGTTCTCTGCACTCTTTCCAGAGTTGCTACATGTTTTTCATAATATGTTGACCAAAACTAGATGCAGTATTCTAAGTGTGGTTTTACTAAGGCTTTATGAAGCAGTAGTAGATTTACCAAGGCTTTACAGAGCAGTACTAAAGAAGGGTCTTTGTCATGCCCCTGGTGGAGACTGACTCTGAGGGAGAGGAGGAACAGCCGACAGGGAGTGGAGGTGTGGCTCCGGAGGTTGTGGAGGAGGCTGGGGAAGGGCAGAGGCCGGCTGGGCAGTCAGAGGAGGACCCAGGCCCATCCCCTCTCCATCCTAGGGCACGCAGGGAGGAGAGGATAAGGAGAGATGTGGTCTACTGGGGAGGAGAGGGCCTTGATCCTCTTCATGGGCTGCAGCTGTGAAAACTGGATAAGAGGACGGACATGCATATGGGCAAGTGCTGGAAACAAAGTGTGGAAATATCTCTGGTCTGTCATTCCTCTCTGAGTTTGGCGTCCTTCCCAGTGTGTGTTCTGATATCTGTGGATGTCTTCAAGCCCTTATCTTGCCTGGTTTGTGTTATTTTTTACTGTTTATAATTTAAACGGCATTTCCTCCTTTTCGTAACTACTTGTGTGGGAGTTTTTTTGTCTCCAGTCAAGGATATTTGGAGCTTGGAAGCAAAGTGAAGGAATAAAAGGGGCTTCACCTGTTTTTTTGTGACTGTGTTTATTTTGTATCCCACCCTGGGTCATCACAGTCTTCTTGAGAGTTACTTGGCCTGCAAGAAGATCAAATCAGCCAATCCTAAAGGAAATCAACCTTGGTTGTCCCTTGGAAGGTCAGATCCTGATATCGAAGCTCAAATACTTTGACCACCAAATGAGAAGAGAAGAGTCCTTGGACAAGGCCCTAATGTTGGAAAAGATGGAAGGCAAAAGGAGAAGGGGATAGCAGAGGAAGAGATGGTTAGATAGTGTCACTGGTGCATTGAACATAAATTTGGACAAACTCTGGGAGACATAGTAACTGAAAACAACAACAAAATTAATTCATGCTTTTCCCCAGATAGTTTTCCTGCATTGCAGGCTCCACACTTCCACTCATCACGGTGGCAGTCACAAGATGAGCCTGTAGATGTTGACCTCTGCTGCCCTCATGGCTTTCATCAGAGGAAGCACTGGTGCTCTTATTAGTGAAAGTGAAAATGTGGGAGGAAAGACGTCGTCCATTTTCACCCCAAGGTCTGTGGAGGCGAGATTGTCACTCTCAGCTGTCCTCTTCAGATCTTCATTACTGGCAGACTGTTCTCTAGGAGAGAAGCAGTTCTATAAGATTGAAACTAGTAATAGAAGTCAGTTCTAAGCCAACTTGATGAAAGAAAAATTGCTTTTCCATTTATTTCAAGAACATGGAACATAGAATAATATAGTTAGGAAGGGACCTTTGAGGTCTTCAGGTCCACCCCATGCTCAAGCAGGAGACCCTGTACCATTTCAGGCAAATGGTTGTCCGGTCTCTTTTTGAAAGCCTCCAGTGATGGAGCACCCACAACATCTGAAGGCAAGCTATTCCATGGGGTTGATTGCTCTCACCTTTAGGAAATTTCTCCTTAGTCCTAAGTTGCTTCTCTCCTTGATTAGTTTCCATCCATTGTTTCTTATCTAACCTTCTGGTGCTTTGGAAGATAGGTCGACTTTCTCTTCTTTGTGGCAGCCCTTCAAATATTGGAACTGTTCTGACCAAGGCTTCCTGAGACCGTAATTAAGCACACGCTTAGTCCAAATAACTCTTGTTTTATTTCAACACTGGGAATTACGTTCATTTCCACCCGAATGAGTCCCAAACAGTCCCTCGAGATAAGCACCCACCTTTCTCTCCTTTGAGTTGCTGCCAACAACTAATGTGCCAAATCAACTGTAAAAAAACCAAACGAAGTACGAAGTCCACACAGAGCTTCAAGGTTTAATCCGAACAGAGCGAACAACATTGCTTCCTGCAAAGGTTTCTCTACCTTTGCCCTTCCTTTATATCTTAGGAGAGGAGCAATCACCTCCAAGCCTTACTCCCGAGTTGCCCATTTTTTCTTAGCTGCTCTTGCCTTCTAGCACCTCTGTGCACATGCGCACTGGGAACAGGCTCCCTAGGGTCCTTTGCTTCGCTGCTGCCAGACTCCAGAGGCTCCGGAGTCAGCACCCCACTCCCAGATGGTCCTGGCCCCATCTTTGCATGCAGGACCCTCATCCGAGTCCTCCCCAGACTCCCAGGCTGGTCTCCGTTCTTGTCCATTGTCTGATTCCGCTGCTGTCTGCACAGGCTGCCGGCAAACTACAACAGGACCATTGCTATCATGTCACTTGTAGTTCTTCTTTTCAACAGACTAGACTAGACTAGACTAGAAGTGTTATCTTTCATTGCATTGTTATCTCTCCACTGGAACTCTTCTGACTATTTGTGCTTTTGTTATATCAGTAGTGAAAACATTTTAAGGTTGGTAAAATGAGCATCCTGGGAGGCTGTGAATGACGGAAGGATCATAACAGTTACCAACACATCCTGCTCCACCATTTTTAACAACAAAATCAGTTCACCAACGCCGTCAAAGACGTTGAAAGGAAATTCTTCAGCACTTTGACAACAAGGAAGAAAAAAAATAGAAGCTGCTTTTGCAAGACGAAAAAAAAAACATGAGAAATTACAAGGCAGGTTTTGATCCAGCATCAACTGAAATCCTCAAAGACAACATTCACGCACTGAGATCGGTCCAGATGGCAGAACAATATTCAAATTATTCCACTTTTTATTGTCAAGGGGAAGTGGAGACAGGGTTCAAGGATACACTATGAATAGATGCTCTCCTCAAATATTGTACCTCTGAGGAAGACCAGAGCGGAAAACCAACTCTGCAGTAACACCAGATCCACATTTAACTAAAATAGACCACTATAAGCAGAATCTTGCAAGTCTGATAGTGCTCATCCTTCCCTCCCTTTTACATCAGGGAAACGCTAGCCTGAATCCCTACTTAATACAGGTAGTCCTCCACTTACAACTATTCATTCGTTGACCGTTCAAAGTAACAATAAAACTGAAAAAAAAGGAACTTACAACCAACTTAACTTGCCTTCAAAAGTTGTGGATGCTCTATCACTAGAAGCTTTTAAGAAGGGATTGGACAGTCATTTCTCTGAAATGCTATAGGTTCTCCTGGCTTGAACAGGGGGTTGGACTAGAAGATCTCTAAGCTCTCTTCCAACTTGGATGTTCTATGTTCTTAAGACTATCACAGGTTTGGAAACGTTTCAGCTCCTGGAATTCTTATAACTTAATACCTTTCTTCAACCAAAACTTAAACCTTGCTTAAGAGAATAATGCACTACCTGACTCTGTTGTTACATCCTTAAACCCAGAGGTGGTATTCAGCCGGTTCTGACTAGTTCTGGAGAACCGGTAGCAGGAATTTTGAGTAGTTCAGAGAACCAGTAAATCCCACCTGTGATTGGAGATTTTACAGTATCCTTCCTCTGCCAGGCCCACCAAGCCACGCCCACAGAACTGGTAGTAAAAAAATTTGAATCCCACCACTGGTGCCTATCATCCCTGTCCTATTGTCCCCATTTATTTGTACCTACTTCCTGTGTTCTTACTCATGTTTATACTTATACCTATTATCTTGTAAGCAATTGACAAATCAAATAAAAAAATAAGAGACTCTTTGGGAAATTAATTTTTTTCCATTTTGAATACTGGCCAAAAATCTCCTGAAAAATAGTCTTCAGGACTGTCCCTGTCTTCAGGACAGGAACAGGCCACCTGTCAACTTTCAGTGGTCAATGAATCACCCTTCGTAAGAAGATTCTGCATTGATTTGGAACTGAGCTTCAAAGGTATTTTGGAAAGCCACCAACGTAGCTTCTGTCCCCAACTTCTTAAAGTAGTTTGTGTCTTTTCCCAGGATTGTGAGGTGTGCACCAAGCCATTGGCTGCGAAAGGCCTGGTGTTCTGACCCACGCCCTTTTCCAACAAATCAAACACAATCCAAAAGGAACAGAAACCTTGCAATACTTTTACAAAATAATTAGCTGTGATAAGCACAAGTCTTGCCAAGCTGTGCAAGACTTGCCAAAAGATAACAGACAAGAAATAACTTGCAAAATAAGAATCTTCAAACACAAACTCAGGATACTGGAATGTCCATGAGGCTGAGGTTTCAAAATGTCTTTGCCTTCTGCAAAGTATGTTCGTTTCACAGCTGGGTTTTATCTTCTTGAAGGAGGGGCCATTACCTTGTAGCCTTGCTCCCGAGTCGCCTGTGCTGCTGCAGCTGCTCTTTCCTGCAAGCAGCCCTGTGTGCACGTGCACTTGGCACAGGCTCCTCAGGAACCTCCTCATCGCTGCTGCCAGCCCCCACAATCTCTGAAGGCAGCAGTCCACTCCCTGATGGTCCTGGCCCCTCATCTGAGTCCTCACTCTCCTCAGCCGTCCACACCTGCTGCCAGCTAACCACAACACCTGGGGGTATTTTGACAAACTTTGTGAAGGCTGAATGAAGGACAATCAACAAAACTCTGGTGGAGCTGCAATTGATAACCTGCCAGGGAAGACTGAGAAAACCATCTCGTGCGAGTTGATAGACGGATCTCTGAAGCAGTCTTGCAATTTATTACTATCTTGACATCCGGCATGAAAATTAGCAATTCACACTACTTACTTTATTAGTCTTCATTTACAGAAGGAGAGGAAATGTCTGCCAAATTTGCATTACTAATAGATAGGTGTCATCACAATGACTTTACATTGTACAGAATACAGAACAGAGTTGGGAAGGATTTCGAGTCCCAAGTCCTGCTCAAACAGGAGATCCAATTCCATCTTGTCCAATATCTTCTTAAAAACCTCCAGTAATGGAGCACCCAGAACTTCTGGAGGCAAATCCTCCCATTGGTTAATTGTTCTCACTGACTGGAAGTTTCTTCTTAGTTCTAGATTGGATCTCTCTTTGATGATCTTCCATCTGTTACTTGTCCTGCCCTCAGATGCTCTGGACCCTCTCTTCTTTGTAATAGCCCATCAAATATTGGAAGATGCTATCTTATCACTCTTAGTTCTTCTCTTCTCTTCTCTTCTCTTCTCTTCTCTTCTCTTCTCTTCTCTTCTCTTCTCCTCTCCTCTCCTCTCCTCTCCTCTCCTCTCCTCTCCTCTCCTCTTCCCTTCCCTTCCCTTCCCTTCCCTTCCCTTCCTTCCTTCCTTCCTTCCCTTCCCTTCCCTTCCCTTCTCTTCTCTTCTCTTCTCTTCTCTTCTCTCTCTTCTCTTCTCTTCCCTTCCCTTCTCTTCTCTTCTCTTTGCTAGACTAGACATGTCTTGTCTAAAGCTAATTCTTCTTTTTCCAGCCTTAGGCTTTCTTGATAGTGAGGAAGGAAATGATTTTTTAAAATAGTCTCAGACCACAATGAAGCCACCTTTACATGCCATAACAGACATGCATCTAAGTTGATGTGTGCCAACCCAAGTGAAACAGAAAGAATGATCTATTAGCAGAGGTGGTATTCAGCAGGTTCTGGCCAGTTCTGGAGAACGAGTAGTGTAAATTTTGAGTAGTTCAGAGAACTGGCAAATCCCACCTCTGACTGGCCCATCTATTCTCTGCCTCCCAAGTCCCAAATGATTGGCTGGTCTTCTTTTGTTGCCCTGCACAGGAGAACAGAGCTGGAAAGCAGGTCAGTGGGGTGAGGAGGGAATGGAAAGTTTGCAATATCCTACCCCTGCCACACCCACCAAGCCATGCCCACCAAGCCACGCCCACAGAATCAGTAGTAAAATTTTTTGAATCCCACCACGGTCCATTAGGGTTGGTCTTGCTACAGCAAACTCCTTTAAAATAATCCTCCACTATTTCAAGTTCGGATATAACTTATTTTCCTAGCAAATAATTTACTGAAAACCCATTTAAATGTCCTGGTTTCCAAGGTTTGATCAAGCGAGGTCGATGAAATCAAATATGTCTTTAATTGGAGTAGAAGTCGCAATATAAAAGAACATGTGTGATTTCTATTGTCCCAAACGGCCTGAGATTGCCTGACTGAAAGTCTGCCTGAATCTGCAGCCCTGAATCTATGTATATTTAATATGCTTTAAAGCAAGGGTGTCCAACTTTGGCAACTTCACCTGCCAGGCTGGCTGGGGAATTCTGGGAGTTGAAGTCCACAAGCCTTAAAATTGCCAAGGTTGGATACCCCTGTTTTGAAGGAAGAATTTTTTAATTTTGATGCTGTGGTTCTAACAGTGTGCAATTTCTGAACATTATTACTTATCAAATTAGATCAAGCAGGCATGTCTGTAGTATCTTGTACTTTTGAACCTCAGTATATTTTTGGGTGGCTTCCTCATAAAGCTTGTAAGATCCAGCAAGATCTCAACTCAGCATTGCTTATTTTAATTTGCACTCTTAGATATACAGAGGATTATAATTGCCCCTGTTTTTTAAAAGCCAGGTAATTATCCTTTCCAGTTTCCCTTGGTGCTCTTGGTTCTTCGTATCTCACAAATCTGCCTTCTCTTTAAGACCTCCTAACTTTTCACATTTAGTCAATTCATGGCTTAAGAGCGTTCCTTGTGCCTAAAAATATTAGCTAGATTTTAAAAAAATTACTTAGAAAGGATAAAAGGCTAGGTTGAACTGTGCTTTGCCCAAGTATCAAAATAAGATCTTGCTAACTTTTAATAAGTTCTGTGCTGTAGCTTTTGGAGGAAGATTTAAACTTTGGAGGATATTTAGGGAGTTGATATTAGCTAATTATTATTAATTCGTGTGTGGGATAATGCTCTGTTTATCACTCTATATGCACTGGAATAAAGGGGAAGAAGAGATAAAAATTAATTGTAGGAACTGAACATAAAGGATGGGATGGAATGGAATGGAATGGAATGGAATGGAATGGAATGGAATGGAATGGAATAGAATAGAATAGAATAGGAGATGGAATGGAATAGAATAGAATAGAATAGAATAGAATAGAATAGGAGAGTTGGAAGGGACCTTGGAGGTCTTCTAGTCCAACCCCCTGCTTAGGCAGGAAACACTTCTTCAGACAAATGGTTATCCAATCTCTTTTTAAAAACTTCCAGTGTTGGAGCATTTACAACTTCTGGAGGCAAGTTGTTCCATGGATTAATTGTTCTCACTGTCAGGAAATTTCTCCTTAGTTCTAGATCGGTTCTCTCCTTGGATAGTTTCCACCCATTGCTTCTTGTCCTGCCCTCAGGGGCTTTGGAGAATAGCTTGACTCCCTCTTCTTTGGGGCAGCCCCTGAGATATTGGAACACTGCTATCATGCCTCGCCTAGTCCTTCTCTTTGTTCAACTAGATATGTCTTGTCTAGATCTAACTCTTCTTTGACATAATCAAAAATATTTGTAGCTTGAGGGTTAGATTTTAGCAATGGTTTGCTCTTCAAGCTTGTTTTCATTTAGTTCCCAAATGGGTAACATCATCAGCTAAAGAGGAATAGGGCAAGAAAAGCCTGACTTATACTTGTCTTATCTTATAGATTTATTTTATAGACATACTTATCCTATAGACTTATCTGGTCTGGTAATGAAATGTTTGGGAACTAAATGGAAACAAGTTTGAAGAGCAAACCACTGCCAAAATCTAATTCTTCTTTTTCCAGTCTTTAGCTTTCTTTACAGTGAGGAAGGAAAAAAATTTTTTTTGCAGTCTCAGACCACAAATAAACCACCGTTACATGCCATAATTGTCATTCATCTGGGTTAATCTGTGCCAACCAAAATGAACCAGAATGATCTGTCTTGCTGTACAATCTCTTATCCTCCACTATTTTGTCACTGGTTATTTCATGCTAAGATAAAACTAGGTGCCTGGCAAATAATTTATTTAGAGACTTCAATGGTGCCCAAAAGCATGAAGGAAGGTGCCTTTAGACCAACTTGGACAATCAGTCTATCATACAAATAGACAAGGGACTTTCCCAGAAAGAGTTAAAGGATGAATGTGGAATTTCCTTTCTGCCAGACTGGCACCATCTTAGCTTGTGACCCTGGCTGTTGCATGTATTTGTATGGGTTATGCTTCCCCTCTTGTTGTGGCCTGCGAGCGGTGCTGGTAGCAGACTCAGACAGTGAGGAGGTTGGGGAGGAACATGAGTCAGCCCTGGAGGCTGAGGAAGGCTCTGATGAGGGCTCTGTGTCAGAGGCAGAGATGGGGCCAGGGCTGTCTGACAGTTATCAGCTGCCTTCGGAGTCGGAGATCAGTGGAGCAGAAGAACAGCTGGAGTCTGTTCCCAATGTGCGCATGCACACAGCTGCCAGGAGAAGGGAACAGTTAAGGAACAAGGGCTGACTCGGGAGTAAAGGCACAGGTCAACAATGAATGGCCCCTCCCATAGGGAATAAAGAGCAGCGAAAGGGGAGTGGTGTTTGCAGGAGACAATTAGTTCATTTAATTAGTGTGAAGATTTGTTTGTGACCCTCAGAGATTCCTTGCCAAGTATTTTCTTGTACAGCGTTGCACTTGGAAGCTATTGGCCTGGCAGCTCTCTAACCTGATAAGGTCTGTAGTTGTAATTCACCCTTGAAAGACTGTTTGCCAGGACTTTGCTGGATGTGAATGATAGGAATTCACATTAGCATAATGGAAAGGGGTTTTATCGGGGCAAGGAGTCTGCTTCATGCTTTTGTGAAGCCTAGGTCAGACCACCTCTGTTCTGCATCCACTGCCCTTTTTCTGCTGATAATCCCTCACATCTTCTGTTGCGTTGCTTGCAGATGATGGAAAATTGTCCTTGGAAGAATTCCAGGCCTTCTTTTCCGATGGAACTCTTAATGAGGAGGAGTTGGAGAAACTTTTCCACACCATCGATTCTGACAACACCAGGTGAGTCCCTTTAGATTCCTGAACTGCTTTGCCCCATCAAGACAGGCACTGACTTCTCCATTTCTTCTTCCTGGACTGAGCCGACAGTGATGGGAAAGCATTGAAAACTCTGTGCACAAAGAAGCGAGGCAGGGAGGACTCTATGGGCATGTGTGATGAGGATGTTGTTTTGAGATTGTATAATGTCAGGCCTAAGCCCAAAGATGACACCGTGAAATCAAAATGAGTCCAATTCTTCATTTGCTTACACCTAATAGACAGAATTTTGCCAGAGTAAAGCTATAATATTGTAACCTAATGGATGTACTCTGAGAGAATCTAGGGCAGTTGTGTCAAACTCAAGGTCCAGGGCCCGGATTCAGCCCATGGGGTTCTTAGATCTGGCCTGTGGGGCCACCCTGGAAACAACGATATACCGGCCTGCGGTGCCTCTGCCAGTAAAAACAGAGCTCCGTTTTTGCTGGCAAACGGTTGCAGGATGCCGACGCAGTCAAAAATCCCACCAGGCTCAAGGTTGACTCAGCCTTCCATCCTCTCGGGGTAGGTAAATTGAGGACCCAAGATTGTTGGGGGCAATTAGCTGACCTTGTAAAAATGCCGCTTAGTAATAAGCAGGCATATACAATGGAATGAAGGCTATTGCTGAGCACACTGGGTTGTATCCCAAAAATTGTAAGCCACCCTGAGTCTTCGGAGAAGGGCGGCATATAAATGTAATTAAAAAAAAAATGGAACTCGGGCACCCATTTTCACTGGCAGAGCTCTCGGGCCGCCACAGGCGCCCCCAACATGAGTGACGTCAAGATGGCCACATCCACCTTGGCTATGCCCACCCCAGCTCCCCAAGGTCGAATACAACCCTGATGTGGCCCTCAATGAAATCGAGTTTGACACCCCTGTTCTAGGGCATGGATATCCTAACCCTTGCCCTTCGATTCCCATCCGGACTGTTCAGATTCTTGTCTTGGGCTCTTTTCTGAAATATGCTGCCTCCTTCCTGGGAAGCCATGGTGTGATTGCCTGTCCTTCCTTCTCCAGCAGCACATTCCATCTCCTAGGGACACTGTTATTACATGGGGCTGTCAGGTTTCTTTCCTCCAGTCCTAAGGTGAGGTTTAGGGATGATTGTACATTCATGAGTTGCTTGGAGCTAAAATATCTCTAGTAATGCCTTTTATCTTATGTCTGGGCTTGTGTCAGGCCCAAAGAATCCATAAGTTCTAGGCAAGCTTTATTGCTTATGCTTATACAAAATAATAATAATAATAATAATAATAATAATAATAATAATAATAATAATTTATTTGACTTGTATGCCGCCCTTCTCCCTAAGGACTCAGGGCGGCGAACATTAAAACAGCACAAATTTACAATAAAAATAGATTAAAATAGACTAGATTAAAATAATGTAGTCAACTAATGATCAGGATTAAATTGGTGCTGGATAAGAATCAACGAATTCAAGAAGGGTTGGACTGAGACCTCTTGTGGGAACGTAATGACTCTAGGCTGATTCCTCTCTTGACTCCTCCCTCAGGCTCTGCCTGGCCTTCTCTTATATTTTGGGATGCTCAGGCAATATGGAGGTGACCTTGCCAAGGGTAATGGGGCAATTCAGTGGTGGTGTCATGCCCCTGTTGGAATCTGATTCTGAGGGGGAGGTTGAGCAGCTGACGGGGAGTGGGAGTGTGGCTCCGGTGGCTGTGGAAGATACTGGGGAAGGGCACAGTCTGGTTGGGCATTCAGAGGAAGACCCAGGGCCATCCCCTCTTCATCCTAGGGCACACAGGGAGGAACGGAGAAGGGAGCAATGTGAGTTATGGTGGTTATGGGGGAGAAAAGGGCCCTGATCCCCTTCATTAGTTGCAGCTGGGAAAACTGTTTAAAAAGGCAAACTACACACAGCAAAGTTGCTGGAAGCAAAGTGTGCGTTATATTTGTTTGTTGAGGCTTATCTGGGTTCTGGCATCCTCCCAACTGTGTGTGTTTCGTTACCTTTTGGAAGTCTTCAATTCCTTATCCTGCCGTGTCTCATTAATTGCTGCAGAGTGGTTTCTGTTGGTTTTTATTTATAATCTATATGTACTTTGGGTTCAGACTGAATTTCTTCCCTTTAAAAACCGTTCTTGGGAGAGTTTTTTCTCCAGACAATGATAACTGGACATTGGGGGCCAAGTTGGAGGAATTAAAGGGACTTTACCTACATCTGTGACTTTGTTGCTTTTGTGCCACGCCCCTTTGGGTGGTATGCTACTGGTTCAGACCGGTTCGGCGGAACCAGTAGTAAAAACAACTACCGGTACAGTCGAACCGGTTCCTCTGATGATCAGCTGAGACGATAAAAGAAGCGACAGGCGCATGGGCAGGTGGGAGGATCGCTCCCAGCTTTTCGTTTCTTCATCCTCTCAGCTGATTAGCACATAAAGTGCGGCGCGCGCATGAGCAATCACCCACCAAACCAGTAGCGACCAAGGTAGGAACCCACTACTGGGGCAATAGATCACACAGAGGGGGATTTTGTGGTTGTGGGGTCCCACATATGGAATGCCTGGTCTACGGAGACATGCCAGAAACCTACATTGACACCTTTGGATGGTGAACAAAGAGATTTGCTTTTCTATATGCATTTCTATATTTTTAGGCTCAATTTGATTTTGAGTACATTCTTTCTATTGGAGTGATGGATTTTATGTTTCCCATAATTACCTTTTTAAAATTTTGTAATTGCCTTCCATTGTTTGGCTGTTTGTCGTTTGTGAGTTTTTAAGAACTTTTTAAATCAGTGGTTTTCGCTTCAGATAAAGATCTATATATACTTACAGTCATTATCCGAATATAGCTACACTATATTTTAAGGTCTAATTAAAGTTTCAATTACCTTATCTTCTGATTCCTCCCTGAATTGTGAGCCTTCCGCTGATTGAAAGTCTAATTTAGAGAAGTGAAAGAAATATGTAGTTTCTTTTCATGAAAAATGATACAGTCACAAAAAAAGACATTTTCCCATAAGAGCTATGCAGGAAAAAAAACCTGCTAGTATCCAATGTTCAATTAAATACAGTCCAATACAAGAAAATATAATATATGATATTTAGGGGAAAAAACCTACCAAAGATTGTAATTCATGGAAAAACAATCTTGCATTTTTAAGACCTTGTTTTTAAAATGTATTTACAGGAGAAATTTGAGGAAACTTTTCTGGCTAAATGCAGAATCTTCTGTATTTCTGTAACAAGGAATATGACCAAGGAGTTTATACATGAAATTTCTCTGTTTTATAATCTTTCTCCAATGATCTTTAGTTATTTGGGTTTTCTCTTTATTTTTGTGTTTTTAAAGAGAAAGAAAACAGCATTCTATCCACCATATCATAAACATAAATTCAATTACACTCACAGACCAGCTTAGAACAATGCAGTATAAAAACTAAATAAATAATATAAAAGTAATCCTCTACTTACAACAGTTCATCTAGTGACCATTCAAAGCTACAATGGCATTGAAAAAAGTGACTTATGACCATTTTTCAAACTTACAATCTGTCAGGTCTACCTCCATTCAAATCCTAAGAAAGAAAACTCCCAACTACATTGGTTTAGAGAAGAAGTATTTTTACTCTAGAAATTCTAGAGTAAAAATACTTCTTCTCTAAACCAATTTAGAGAATTTAGAATTTAGAGACTCTAGAAAGAGTGCAGAGACAGAGATGATTAGGGGACTGGAGACTAAAACATACGAAGAACGGTTACAGGAACTGGGCATGGCTGGTCTAGTGAAGAGAAGGACCAGGGGAGACAGGATAGCAGTCTTCCAATATTTGAGGGGCTGCCACAGAGAGGAGGAAGGGGGCAAGCTATTTTCCAAGGCATCTGAAGGCCAGACAAGGAATAATAGATGGAAACTGAACAAGGAGAGATTCAACCTGGAGATAAAGAGAAATTTTCTGACAGTGAGAACAATCCACCCATGGAACAGAAGTTGCCTTCAGAAGTTGTGGGAGCTTCATCACTGGAAGCTTTCAAGAAGAGATTGGACTCCCATCTGTCAGAAATAGTGCAGGGGATACTGCTTGGGGGAGGAGGGCGGGGGTTGTACTAGATGACCTACAAGGTCCCTTCCAACTCTGTTATTCTGTTACTAAGAATGAACTGATAGTAGGGAAAGCAAGGCAAGATCTGGAATAAGCCACACAAAAGTTAGACAGTGAAAATCACCCCATGGTCCAACACAGAATCTCCAATCAGTGTCCAGTAATATGTTATGGGAAAATCTCCTATGCAGATGTTTTGAGACTTAGGATGGTTGGCCTTGAAGAAGTATAACAACCAGAGGTGGTATTCAGCCAGTTCTGATAGGTTCTGGAGGACCGGTAGGGGAAATTTTTGAGTAGTTTGGAGAACTGGCAAATCCTACCTCTGACTGGCCCCGCCCCCATCTACTCTCTGCCTCCCACCGAGTCCCAGCTAATCAGCTGGGTCTTCTTTGGTTGCCCTGCACAGGAGAACAGAGCTGGAAAGCAGGTTAGTGAGGTGGGGAGGAGATGGGATTGCAGTATCCTTCCCCTGCCACGCCCACCAAGCCACGCCCACAGAACCGGTAGTAAAAAAATTTGAATCCCACCACTAATAACTCCACTCAGCAATGCCAGAGTTCATGAGGGCAAACCTCCCTTCCAATTCTCATGGAACTGCTAAACACTAGCTTGCTTCCTCATCCCAGAGGTCTAAATCCCCCTCCCCATTTCTATGGCTGCCGAGAGCAAGCAAGATTCAGGAAAACCAAGCTGGAGATCCAGCTGACATGACCATTGCAGCATCCCCTTGGTCTCCTGATCCAATTTCCGATGCTTGACAACTGACCCACATTTATGATGGTTGCAGTGTCCCGCAGTCACGTGATCCCCTTTTGTGACCTTCTGACAAGCTAAGTCAATGGGGGAAGCCAGAATCATTTAACAACCGTGTGATTAACTTAACAACTGTAGCGATTCACTTAATAGTAGTGGTGGGATTCAAAAATTTTTACTACCAGTTCTGTGGGCATGGCCATGTGACTGGGTGGGCATGGATTTTTTGCAACATCCCCCCCCCCCATTTCTTGAGCCTTCTGGGTCTCAGGGAAGCCTCCCGAGTGGGTGTTTTTGCTCCCAGGAAGCTTCCCTGGGGGGCCCAGGAAGGCAAAAAATGGAGCAGGAGGGGGGGCATGGGGGATGCACCCCCTCCTGCTCCATTTTTTGCCTTCCTGGGCCTCAGGGAAGCCTCGTGGGCAAAGCAGTAAGCAAGCAAAGGGAATCTCGGCACAGCTGATTGTAGGAACAGCTGATCGTCAGGAGGCAAAAAAAGGGATACCTTAAGAAGTGATTGGGTGGGGTGAGTGTCAAGCAGGCAGGGTGAACAAGTATTGGGTGGGCAAGGCAAGGGAGCAACCAACAACTGGGTCAGGGGCATGGCCAGCCAGTAGTTGCTACCAGTTTGGTGACCCACGTCAAATCCTTGCTACCGGTTTGGGTGAACCGGTGCAAATCGGCTGAATACCACCACTGCTTCATAGCTATGGCAAGAAAGGTCGTAAAAATTGTGCTAACAAATGTCTCAGCAACAGAGTTTCTGGGCTTAGTTGTGGTCATATATTGAGGTCTACTTGTGATGCTGAGGGGCAAACTACAATATATAGTCAAGACTGTCACAGTAGGAGCTTAAAAGCCAGAATAATATTTGTTTTTTTTTAAGTTATGAAAATATATAATTGTTGGGCCAAACCTAACCATTGATAACTTGAAGATACAGATATAATTAGAAGCACAATCAAATTGCCCCATATAAAATATACTTGCATATAAGCAGACAATATCTGTGCACATATAAATAGCACTTGCCAAAGAGGAAAAACATACATCTAAAAAGCAATTAATTACAACAAGAAATGCAAGTAGAGGGAAAAAAACACGCCAATTATTGCTACCTGACTTGGGGTGGGTGAAAAAGTTTGAAATGTGTTTGGTTTCTTTCCGTTTAGATGAGTGGATTGAGAAGCAATTGGGTTTTTTTTTAATCTGGTCTGGCAGAGGGAAATCTTCTGTTAAGCAGCCAACAGCTTCTTCCATGCATCGGATATTCCAAAGGAGGATTTTGTTTTTAATCTTTGGTTTCAGATTTTCTATCCAGATTAACTACACATAAGAGAATATCTGTAGCTCGGGATTGAACTTGGTCCTTGGTGCCCTCTGAGCTTGGTTGTTTGCTTGCAGACCTTTCATTACCCAACTAGGGAACATCATCAGTGCCGGAAGGGAATGGGGTTGCCCAACTCTGTCACAAAAGGTCACCTTTATTGGGGATTTAGACGGACAAATTAACTTCTCATTTCATTCAAAGAGTGTGAACCTGTCACTCTTACTCTGAAAGTCTCCCATCGCTTCGCCCATCACTGTGTTTCTCCTCTATCCTTTTCCTTAAAGATTATGGGATGTGGTGGCTCAGTGACTAAAACGCTGAGCTTGTCGATTAGAAAGGTCAGCAGTTCGGCAGTTCGAATCCCTAGCGCCGCATAACAGAGTGAGCTCCCGTTTTTTGTCCCAGCTTCTGCAACCTAGCAATTCGAAAGCACGTAAAAAATGGAAGTTGAAAAATAGGGACCCTTTTGATGGGAAGGGAACAGTGTTTTGTGTGCCTTTGGCGTTTAGTCCTGCTGGCTACATGACCATGGAGACATCTTCGGACAGCACTGGCTCTTCAGCTTTGTAATGGAGATGAGCACCACCCCCTTGAGCCGGAAATGACTAGCACGTATGTGCAAGGGGAACCTTTGCCTTTACCCAATAATTTCACATTTTAAATAACTATTCTTTTAATTTTTTAATTAATTACATTTTATATGCCGCCCTTCTCCGGAGACTCAGGGCGGCTTACAATTTTTGGGATACAACCCAATGCGCTTAGCAATAGCCTTCATTCCATTGTATATGCCTGCTTATTACTAAGCGGCATTTTTATGAAGTCAGCTTATTGCCCCCAACAATCTTGGGTCCTCACTTTACCTACCCCGAGAGGATGGAAGGCTGAGTCAACCTTGAGCCTGGTGGGATTCGAGCCTGCAGTAATTGCATGCAGCTGGAACTTAAGTGCTAGGCATTTAACAGCCTGAGCCACCAAGGCTCATTCTTGTCCAGAATTCTCTCCTACCATCCTCACAGTAGGAAAGCTGGATAATGTTTTGTGGCCCACAGTGTTAAGCAATGTAGCTGCACCCTCACTTCCCAGGTTAGTAATTAGTTGTTTCTCATTCTGACTGCACATTTCCTTGAACATTGCAAAATTCTTTCTGAGCCAGAGCTCAAAATTGTTCTGAACTATTGGGACCACGTGCTTCAAAATGTGGGGGGGTGTCAAAGGAAATAAAATGCATGAAGGCACATTTGGAGAAGATGCCTGGGGTACCATCTTGAGATCTTATTTTGGTTTTGTTTTGATGGCTTGCAAACGAGAGGGTCATCTTTTAAGTGAAAACATCTTCCATTGTTTTATGTGACCCTGATGCTCTCACTGCAGCCCTTGAAAAGAAAGCCAGCATGAGGAAGGGTAGGGTTTCATTGTTGGTTTATTTATTCAACAAACCATAGGAATTCTGGGTGACAAAGAAAGATAAAATTTTAGTACAGTACAATTCATATGAAAGTTGGACCATAAGGAAGGCTGAGTGCCAAAGAATGGAGGCCTTTGAACTCGGGTGCTGGAGAAGACTCCTGTGAGTCCCTTGGACTGCAAGGCGATCCAACCGGTCAGTCCTGGAGGAGATCAACCCTCACTGCTCTTTAGAAGGCCAGATCCTGAAGAGGCAACTCAAATACTTTGGCCACCTAATGAGAAGGAAGGACTTGCTGGAGAAGAGCCTAATGCTGGGAAAGACTGAGGGTGAAAGAAGTTACTTCCAGTTTTTGGCAAAACTGCATCCAACCGCATTCATTCACTGCATCCAACTGCATTCATTCACTTAACACCTGATGCAAGAAAAAGGTCATAAAATTGAGGAGGAAGAAGGGGGGACAACAGAGCAGTTTTTCTCAACCTTGGCAACTTTAGGATGTGTGGACTTCAACTGGCTGAGGAATTAAGAGAATCTGTGTAACTCAGGGTTGAACTATGGAGTCATTGGTGCTCTCTGAACTTGGTGATTTTCACACAGACATTCACGCCGAAAGTCTGAACGAAAACAATCAAGCTCAGACAGCACCAAGGACTCCATAATTCTAGGAGTCGAAGTCCTCACGTCTTACACTTGCCAGCGATAAGAAACACTGGATTAGAGAAATGAGTGTTTAGATAGGATCAAAGGAATGAACAAAATTATTGCGAGAGGCAGGTCAAGATGGAGGAGCATTTATCTGAATTGTCAGCTGGGATTAAGCCTGATTTGACAGCACTATCTCTAGAATGCTTCAGCGGTTAAAGATAATGAGATTGTCTACTGGAAAGCTGACAGCTTTGGTTTGAGACTGTGTGATGGGATGAGCTCCCAATACTTGCTCCAATTCCTGCCCACCTAGCAGTTTGAAAGCATGCAAAGGTGAGTAGATAACTAGATACCACTTTGGCAGGAAGGGTTCCATGTGCTTTGGTGTATAGTCATGCCGGCCACATGACCACAGAAGGGCCTCCAGACAAAACTGACTCCCTCAGCCAAGAAACAAAAATGAGTGCCACCCCCCAAGTCAGACACAGCTAAAAAGAGGAAATGTTTAACCTTAATCTTTATCTATCTTTACAAGGTAGAATTGGTAGCAGGTGAACAAACAGCCCACACCAAAGAGACATTACGCTGGGAACAAGCCTTCCCAGTTTGCGAGGCCAGCTGTTGTAGCTGCATGCCATGCGGTCAAAAGCAGTGAAGCATCTCACCAGCTTGCAAATCAGAGAGCATAAATCTCAGGTGGGGATATGCAGAAATGTTGCATTTGGGTAGACCCAGGGGTGGGCTGCTGGGGGTTTGCAGGGGATCAGGAGATCCCGTAGCTAAGATTCTGTGTAGTTCGGAGAACCCCCAAATCCCATTCTTGGCTGGCCCTGCCCATCCTGCCCTGCCCATCCTGCCCTGCCCCTCCCAGGAGTCCCTGTGGGTCCCGTTTTGGATGCAGGTAAGTGCAGGGCACGTGCAGAGGCTCGGGGAGGGTGAAAAATGGGCCTCCCGGAAGTTCAGGAAGGCTGGAAATGGGCCTGTTTCCAGCTTCCAGAGACTCTCCGGAGCCCGGGGAGGCTGTTTTTGCCCTCGCAGACGCTCAAGAAAAGCGTGCAGAGTTCGGGGAGTGCAAAAATGCCCCCACCCCCTTGGTGCAGGAGGCTGACTAGGCCATGCCCACCGTGGCCATGCCCCTCTCCAGCAACTGGGCAGAAAACCTTTTGCTAAAATTTTTGAAGCCCACCCTTGGGCAGACCCATTCCATCCTGACCCAAAATTGCCTTCTCTTTGGGAGAGACAAGGCAGCTGCCTTCGAGGGAGGCAAAGCATCTGAGACAGGAGACCAGAGTTCAGAAGAGAAAAACCAAGAGAACGTCAGGGTTCCAAGTAACAGACCCAGCGCAATCAAACCTCTGAGGCCTAAGTGTTCCTCAAAGTATAGTTTTATTAGGCATGTCATATTGGTGGCTCAGTGGCTCAGACGCTGAGCTTGTCGATCAGAAAGGTTGGCAGTTTGGCGGTTCGAATCCCTAGTGCCGTGTGACGGAGTGAGCTCCCATTCCTTGTCCCAGCTTCTGCCAACCTAGCAGTTCGAAAGCACATGAAATGCAAGTAGAAAAACAGGGACCCCTTTGGTGGGAAGGGAGCAGCGTACCATGCACCTTCGGCATTTAGTCATGCCAGCCACATGGCCACAGAGATGTCTTTGCTGGCTCTTAGGCTTTGAAATGGAGATGAGCATCACCCCCTAGAGCCAGAAACAATGAGCACATATGTGCGAGGGGAACCTTTACCTTATTGGCACACCTGGTGAAAATCTGTGGTTTTCCCCACCCAAATTAAAAGTCAAACTTCCTTCCTCCAGTCCACATGTCCATCACATGGTCCAATCCGGTCACAGCCCCAACCCCAGTTGGTTCCAGTCCATGCCTCCCCATCACCTGGTAAAAACATCCTTGGTTCCCAGGAGAAAGAATTTCATTTTGGCTACAGGTCCCCAGTTATCTCTACCTCCCCGCCTCCTGTTCCCACAGTTCTAACCAGCATATCTGTGGCAGCCCTGAAGATGCTCCACAATGGCTTCAGGGTTGACAGAGAAAAATATTCAAGTCTGTAAGCATTCTGAGGAGCATAGTAGTTAGGATGCTGTGGGTTGACAAGCAGCAAGCCTGCATTTGAGACCCGAGTGCTGCTGTGGGAATGGGTGAGCTCCCATTCTTCACTCCAGGTCCTGCCAGGGATATGAAAAGAGCCATCAACTGGGTGTTCCCTGGGCAACTGTGATGTCACCAGCCAATCCTTTCAACCATGAAGCACCTCAAGTGCTTCTGAAGCACCTCAGTGCTTCTGACATGAGTGTAGTACGATGCAAGGATTCTCCGTTAATTATCTCTCAACTAGGCTGAGATGTAAAATTTTAATTCCTTTGCTTTGGTAAGCCTGTGGCTTTCTTCTGTGGCTTTATAAAAAAAGCAAAATTACCTTTTGAAAATATTATACAGGTAGTCCTTGACTTATAAGGGTTCATTTAGTGACTGTTCGAAGTTGCAACATACTGAAAAAAGTGACTTACCACCTGTCATGCCCCTGGTGGAAACTGACTCTGAGGGAGTGGAAGAATAGCCAACAGGGAGTGGAAGGGTGGCTCCAGAGGTTGTGGAGGAGGCTGGGGAAGGGCAGAGGGCGGCTGAGCAGGCAGAAGAGGACCCAGGCCCATTCTTTATCCATCCTAGGGCACGAAGGAAGGAGAGGATAAGGGAAAGATGTGGTCTACTCGGGAGGAGAGGGCCTTGATCCTCTTCATGGGTTGCAGGTGTGAGAACTGCATAAGAATTTGGACCTGCGTGCTAGCAAACGCTGGAAACAAAGAGTGTTTTATTCCTGGATGAGGTTTATCTTGGTTGGTGTTCTTCCAATGGACTATACTTGGTTATCTTCTTGAAGTTTGTAATTAATTATCCTGGTCTGTTGTGGAACTTTCTTCAGTGCAGTTTGGTTTTGGTTTTTTTTATTGCTTCATTATCTGCTCTTTGAGTTTGGACTGTATTTCATTTGGAATGTTATTTTGGAAAGAGTTTAATCTCCAACTGTGAACAATTGAACAGTGAAGCCAAGTTGAAGGCATTAAAGAACATTTATTTACGTTTTGGTTTTTGTTACATTTGTGGGACACTCCGGGTCATCACGCCACCATTTTTCACACTTCCAACCACTGTAGCATCCCCATGGTCATGTAATCGAAATTCAGATGATTGGCAACTGGCATGTATTATAAACTGTATATTTACATACATTTACATATATGAGCCACAGTGGCTCAGTGGTTAGAGTACAGTACTACAGGCTTTTTCTGCTGACCGCTGGCTGACTGCAATTTGGCAATCAATCAATTTGTCTCACCAGGCTTATGGTTAACTGAGTTCTCCATCCTTCCAAGGTGGGTAAAATGAGGACCCAGATTGTTGGGGGCAAGAGGCTGACTCTGTAAACTGCTTAGAGAGGGCTGGAAAGCACTGTGAAGCAATATATAAGTCTGAGCTATTGTCCTTCTATCCATCCATCCATGATGAGCAATGGCTAGAATGCAGTATTGCAGGCTGACTCTGCCCACTCCCAGGAGATCAATCCTGACTGGCTCCAGGTAGACTCAGCCTTCCATCCTTCTGAGGTGGATAAAACGAGGGCCTAGATTGTTGGGGGTAGCAGGCTGACTCTGTAAACCGCTTAGAGAGAGCTGGAAGCACTGTGAAACAGTATGTAAGTCTAAGTGCTATTGGTATTGCTATTTGGTGTGTCAAAGTGACATGATGGTGACGTTGTTGCTGTCAGCCTTGAAGTGAACCCGACTGAGGCTATCTTGAAGGCTTCAGGGTTGCCACAAGGCAGAAGAAGGGACAGGGATGGTGGAAATAGTTAAATGGGGTTTGTAGCCAAAACAATAATGTTTTCCTGTGGGAACCAAGGACATTCTGACAAGTGGCTGACCAGGGGAGGAGTGAAGTAACCAAGCAACCGGCCAGTACTTTGATTGGACAGCATGACCAATGACCAGGGGAAAAGGGCAAACTTTTGTCTTTTAATTAGGTGAAAGCTGTGGGAAATTCCAGAGTCAGCTTTCATCAGTTGTGCCAATATGATGTATGTTAAAACACTCCACATCAAATATATTAAAACAATGCTTTAATGTTTGATATGTTTGAGGGTGAGAAGCATAATAGCTGCCATACAGAGAATGCAAGTGATGCTATGTATGTCATGATCTCATTTGCAAGATGACACCATGACATGCATAATCATGCACGAGTAATGCAAGTATCATGGGTAGGATAGAAATTTGAATAAATAAATAAATAAAATGAATGAATAAGTAAATAAATATCATATCTTGTTCCAGGTGCCTATAGGATTTGTGGTAGAAAATATTAAGGCACAAATTGTAAAATAATTAACTTTTAAATATCTTGACCAGTTATAATGGAGAGAGGGAGGGGTTTCTGTGCTAGGAGATATATTAAAGGAAATTAAAATATGGGAGACACAAATTTCACAGGCAGCGATCTTTGTTATGATGTTACTTCCCCAATATTGTTGCCTGTAGCAACAAATCATTGTGTGTTTATCTTCCTTCCGAGTCTCAATTACATCATAGCCATTGTCAGTCTAAAAATAAAGCTGATAAGAGAAAACCTTCGCCTGTCTCAGATTTTATATAGTGCCTTTCTCACCCACCCTCGCTAGAGAATTAGCTTTCGGTATTCTATATTTAAAAATGCTGATAATTCAGTTATAAAACAAAAACAAAGCCCTAACCCAAGATGATTAAACTATTTGATTTTGTAAGATGCAGCTTGAAACCTTCTGGAATCACAATTCTGATACTGTTAAAAAAATTCCCTTTTCCTGTTGCATACAGGATCTTAGAGGCACTGGCAAAACCATGATTGATTGCCTTCTAATGTTCTGGCCAACTAACGATCAAGAGAAATGAGCAGGAGATCAGAAAGGCATTCAAGATGGGCTGGTCTTAGATCTCTTGTGGGCATGAATGGATTCCTGGCCTATGACTAGTTTGACCACTCCCTTGGGCTCATCTCCTACAATAGCAGATGAATTAAAGGATAAAGTAGCAAGTGCATTTCATTTTTGGTCCCCCATCATTTGTTCATTTATCCAGAATTATGGAAGTTGTCATTTAATACATCCAGCTTGGAAGTGATGGATGTGTATTTCACAAATCAGAAAGAAGATAATGGTGCTTTTAAAATTTCTAAAAAACTGATCAAGGAGAGATTCAACCTAGAAATAAGGAGGGATTTTCTGACAGTGACAGCAATCAACCCATGGAACAGAAGTGGCCTTCAGAAGTTGTGGGACACTGGAATCTTTCAAGAAGACCCTGGACTGCCATCTGTCAGAAATGGTGTAGGGTCTCCTGCTTGGGCAGAGGGTTGGACTAGATGACCTACAAGGTCCCTTCCAACTCTGTTATTCTGTATTTCTTTAGCCTCAATACATTTCCCCCATATCGTATTCAACAAAGCTTTGGGCCAAAGTCTAACAACAAAACTCGAAACCATAGTGATTTTCCCTTCAATTAATCATCAACTTGCTAGAACTAATTATCATCTTCTAAGTCTTCTCTTAGACTTCAAACGTATCTTGCAAATCATTCTGATTCATGACTTGTATCAGTAGGACATCAACCTAACTCATCTTTTTGAAACTCAATTGTCTGAAACAGTTCACTTTCGCTTAGAAAATGGTCTGATATATTAACTTATTATTATATACTGAATTCTAAAATCAGCTTAAAAGATCTTGGCTACAAAGAGCTTTTGCCATCTGGTAACTACCACAAATCACAAAACAGGGACAATATTTATTTTAATTGCTTAATTCTAATGTCAATCTGCCCAAGTGCAGAACTCTTGGTCTAGAAAATAAGTAAAGAATTATTGGCCTTTAAATGCTGCAATGCAGGTCCTATCATCCCTGAGCATTGATTATGTAGCTGAAATAGTAAGTCTTCACATCCTGAGAAACCTCATTTCCTCAGTCCAAAGCCAATAGCATGTTTTCTTGTTTCAGTTATTTCCACGATAATATTTGGGGAGGAAAATAAATCTCCTGCAGTTATGTCAAACTTCCTCTCATGCAGTTTTTATAATCAACCTCTGTAAGACCAAACTGTAATATGACCATTTTTCAAGAACTGTTTCAGGAAGGAGAATGTAAAATCAAAGAGGAAATCAGGCTTGTTGATGCTTTTTTTTTCTAAAGCAGTATTTCTCACCCTTAGGAAGTTTAAGATGTGTGGATTTCAACTCTCAGAATACTTTTAAGATGTGTGGACTTGAAGTCTGCACATCTTAAAATTGCCCAAGATTGAGAAACAACTCTTCAAAAGTTTGCCAACAAGGCAGTCTAAATTTCAGTACCACAGACAGTTCCAGATGCACTTCAATATTCTCCTCTGTTGCCTTTTAATTTCTCCAAAAGTTTTATTTTCCTATAACAGAAGCTTCTGTCTTTCTTCATCTTTTTTGGGGTACTTAAGACATTTGCTCAATTCTCGTGGTGTTTTTGAACTTCCTGTAAAGACTCAAAGGATTTATGAATTTCTATGAGTGCGAGAACTTAAAGTAAGAACTTAAATATTTAAAAATACCTGATAGAGTATTTGTAATGCACATCAAAACCCAAACAAGCAGGATTTATGGACACTGAACAGTCCTGCCTGATTTCTATTTTTTTTTTGGTTTTTTTTTTATTCATAAACATTTTGAATACAGTGTATTGTCGGGCATATCATTTACAGAAAAGCAAAGAAAGAACAAAAAAGCATATTAACATATATGCAAATAACAATAATAATAGTGTAACACAATAGTTTTAACTAGATTTCTCTTTATATTAGCTTATTTGTAATTCTGTTGGTTGTATTGGCATATTTATAATTATAAACCATCTTTATATTTAAGTCATACATAGCAATAACCTTTCTTCATCTAATTTCTACCTCTTATCTCTAGCCACTCATAAAATCTATTCCATGTTAAGTAATATTCTGTGTCTTCTTTGTCCTTTATTTTTAATGTCAGTCTATCCATCTCTGCACAGTCTAATATTTTCTGAAGTACATCCTCATCTGATGGAATGTTCTCATTTTTCCAATATTGTGCAAATACAATCCTTGCTGCTGTAAATACATTCAAAACTAGATATATAGCCCCTTTATCATAGCCCTCTGGTATTATACCCAACAAAAATATTTCTGGTTACAGATCTGTATGTTGCTTGATCATCTTTTCCAACCAATGTGTGTATTTTCGTCCAATATTTTCTTGCTTTTGTGCAAGTCCACACCACATATGATAATAAGTACCTGAGGTCTGATTACACTTCCAACACTTGGCCTGATTTCTAAAGCACATTAGCTGGCAAGGACATGCCATAAGACATGATGCCCACAGTGGGGATTTTGGAGTGATGGATTACAGTGAAGCTTTAAGGTACAAGCACATTCCAGAAAGGAATATGTGTGTGAGAGGCAAGAGACAGCACAATACAGAGTGGGTAGGAGACAGAAGAAGAGAGTTAGGATAGAAATCCTAAATCCCTAGAATCTCCCAAAATATAACCATGGGGGTGAGAGTATGGGTAGTCCTCGACTTACAACAGTTCCTTTACTGACCATTCAAAGTTACCAGGTCCTGAAAAAAGTGACTTAGGACCATTTTTCACAGTTACAACCTTTGCAGCATCCCCATGATCACGTAATCAAAATTCAGGTGCTGTCATGCCCCCGGTGGAGACTGACTCTGAGGGAGAGGAGGAACAGCCGACAGGGAGTTGAAGTGTGGCTCCGGAGGTTGTGGAGGAGGCTGGGCAGTCAGAGGAGGACCCAGGCCCATCCCCTCTCCATCCTAGGGGACACAGGAAGGAGAGGATAAGGAGAGATGTGGTCTACTGGGGAGGAGAGGGCCTTGATCCTCTTCATGGGCTGCAGCTGTGACAACTGAATAAGAGGACAGACATGCGTACAAGCGAGCGCTGGAAACAAAGCATGGAAATATCTCTAGTTTATGGTTCCTCTCTGAGTTTGGCATCCTTCCCAGTGTGTGTTCTGTTATCTGTGGACGTCCTTCAGCCCTTATCTTGCCTGGTTTGTGTTGCTTTTTTCCTCCTTCTTATAACTGTTTCTGTGGGAGTTTTTTGTCTTCAGTCAAGATTATTTGGAGCTTGGAAGCAAAGTGAAGGAATAAAAGGGGCTTCACCTGTTTTTTGTGACTGTGTTTATTTTGTATCCCACCCTGGGTCATCACAGGTGCTTGGTAACTGGTTCATACTTATAATGGTTGCCCTGTCCCGGGATCACATGATCCCCTTAGGTGACCTTCTGACAAGCATAAGTCAATGGGGAAACCAGATTCACTTAACAACCAGGTGACTAACTTATCAACTGCAGTGATTCACTTCACAATGGAGGCAAATAGGGCAGAAGTCACTTAACAAAAGTCTCACTTAACAACAGAAATTTTGCTGCTAGATAAGAGTTAACGGAATTCAAGAGGGGCTAGACTTAGATCTATTATGGGAACATGTGGGAGCGTCTCCTGCCAGCATTGAATTCCCATCGCCCGGTATGCTCCCACAGGCAGGGCCTCCTTGGGGTGCCGTCGGCCAAACAGTGTCGGCTGGCGGTCCCTAGGGGTAGGGCCTTCTCTGTGGGTGCACCCACCTTGTGGAACCAGCTTCCACTGGAGCTCCATTTGGCCCCCAACCTCTGTTCCTTCCACCACGGCCTAAAGACTTGGTTATTTGAACAAGCCGGCTTGGACTAAGGGGTGGAGTTGGGTTAGTTTTAAATGTTTGTTCTGGGTTTAGATAATTTATTTGGTCGTATTGGTTTAATAATTTTTTAACTTTTTAAAATTTGTTATTGTATGTTTTTATGATGTGAGCCGCCCTGAGTCCCTAGGGAGATAGGGCGGCATATAAGACCAAATAAATAAATAAATAAATAAATAAATAAATATGATTCTAGGCTGATTGCTTGCTTGACTCCACCCCCAAGCCCTGCCCGTCTGTCAGATCCGTGTATTTGCCATTCTTCGATGGAAGAAAAGGGGGGTTTGGGTTTGATAAATTTAATTCTTTTCCTCTCCATGTATCCTAAATATCCCATTCCTTACATTGGCTTTGTATAACCTTTTATATGATTTATAACTGTTGCCTGGCACCTCAGAACCCTGGAAAAATCTCACCTCTTTGAGGAATGTAAGGGGAGAAGGGGCCGTGTGGATTGCAGCACCAGAAGATAACTCCTGGGAACTTTTCCTTATCTGCTTTCTCAGCGATGGTGGGATAATAATATGTTCACACCTGCAGATTGGTGGAATCCACATCAGACTGTGGGGAGGGGTCTCTAATTCCCTTTATCTTAGTTGCATGCCCTGAGGGACCCCAGGCCCTGCTTTGAATGTTGACCTGTTTTACCCCTCCTCAATAAAAGATTTCCTTTTGAAATACAAAGTTTTCAAGAGTTCATACTTATATTTTGAAGGGGCGAGGAGAGGCGGGTCCTTACACTGTCCTTCTCATCAGTGATGGGATTCAAAAATTTTTACTACCGGTTCTGTGAGTGTAGCTTGATGGGCATGGTGTGGCTTGATGGGCATGGCAGGGAAAGGATACTGTAAAATCTCCATTTCTACCCCCACTCCACTGACCTGCTTTCCAGCTCCATTCACCTGGGCAGGGCAACCAAAGAAGACCCAGCTGATCAGCTGGGACTCAGGAGTCAGAGAATAGAGTGGATTGGTGGGGCCAGTCAGAGGTGGCATTTGCCAGTTCTCTGAACTACTCAAAATTTCCGCTCCCAGTTCTCCAGAACTGGTCAGAACCGGCTGAATACCACCTCTGTTTCTCATACACTGCCAGAGAATAGAGTTTTAGGGTATTCTGGTTTGGCAACTTCTTTAGCTGGTTCTGTTCCCATCACACTGGATTTTTGAAGAATTACAGCTTTGGGAACTGAGTTTTATTATATTCCTCTGCCTTTACCATCTCTTTTTCCTTGTATGTTTTGACTTCTTCAATACAAGCATAAGGGTAGAGACTGTCCCACAAGTAAACCATTCTATAAGTCTTTTTGGGGGGGGCTTAAGGGAGAGGCAGTCTTTTCAAAATGAATTAGATCTCAGTACCTTATCAAGTCATGATTAATGTTGACTTTCATTTCTTCTTGTAAGTAGAATTGATCCCTTGGGTAAAACAAAAAGGCCAAACCATGTCCCAGATGCAGGAAGAACTGGCATACTTTTATTTAGTTCTTTATAAAACTGACTGCGGATCAACTTTTTTATTGGCAAGCTAAAGAATGCAATTCCAATGCACCCCACAGAGAAATCAATTCTTCCAACCATAAGGAAAGATATTCCATCTTAGATTCTGGTAGGTCTAAGCCAAAGGAGTGAATTTTTTTCCATTTCTAGGAAAAATTAAAAAATAGAAATGTGTCAGCCCTGCATAAATCTACAATACCTGGATTTTTATCTTAATAAATAGAATCCTATTCTTAGGTATCTTTAGGAATTTCCTCCTCCTCCTCATTTTTCTTGTACTTAAATAGAATAATTTGAGCTTGGGAATGTCCTGAACGCACAAACTTATTTAAAGAATCTTTTAAACAAGGATGAACTGAGTTGTGTTCATGTACTCTATCACACTAATGGACTTTTATATTAGCATGTTGTATAAAACTAGCCATTGCAGTGCAGAAACTACAGTTTATTGGCTAGTATCCAATGCTGGCTTGGGTATTCTGAGAATCGAAGTCCACAATCTTAAAATGGCTAAAGTTGGAACAGCTAGGTTATCAGTGACTTTCTGGACACCTTCAAGGTGGGAGCTGTATGGATCCCTGGAGGAATATTATTTTAGAGGCAAGCTGTTTGCAGCAGAAAAAGCAACAGCCACCACATTAATTTAAGAAAGTCAGACAAACTTCTCTAACTCACTTAGTTAATTAATCCTAACTAAGCTAAGGCTGCTAGCCAGCTGGTGAAAAACTAGTTCGCTCTCCGTGGTGCACCACAGATACTGTGAACAAAATGAATTAGCAATTTTAGGCTGCCAAAATTACTCTGTAGTGAGCGGTCTTTGGTACTCTCTGAGCTGGGATGTTTCCTTGCAGATGTTTCATTACCAAACTAGGAAACATCATGATGTTACTTAATTTGGTTAATGAAACATCTGCAAGAAAACTACCAAGCTCAGAGAGCACCAAGGACCTCTCATTTCAACAAATATTCTGCTTTATTGGTACTACTCTGTGGCAAAAAGCATTGTAGACTTCCCTGGCTGCGTACGTCATATGCTAAAAAAATCAATCCCTCAGTCAATCAATAAAAAAATAAGAAGAAGAAAATTTCACTAGTTAAGAGTTTGCAGCCAGGTAGCCAACCAGGATTTTATCAATTTTTCTGGAACTATTTCTGTTCTTCAGCAGGTAGTATTGAATCTTCTGCTGTTATGGCTTGCTTCTTCAGCTTGTCATTTTGTTGAAGAATTTGATGAAGCAGTTCCTTCTTCTTTTGTGGTTTGAATCGTTCTGGCTAAGTAGGTTAGACTGATTGATTTAGGTATCGAAGTACCTTTGCATACTTCAGCATTTCAACAACATTTCACCGGGGGAATAGAATTTGCTCGTGGGAAATGGAGGTTTGCAGCTTGCCAAAGTTTTTCCCATTCTTTATAACAACTGAATGAAGAGTTAAATCTGAAAAAGATCTTGAAGGTGAAATGACAGCACACTGGGGCTGAGGATTTTACTTTTTTCCTTCTTGGTTTTTTTTTAAGGACAGATGGGTTGGAAGTTACTGAGCAAGACAGAGCTGTCAATCACGGGCAGCATTGGAAGCCTTATCGGGATAAAGATTGTGTAAAAACACGAATAAAGGGAGGTAAAAATAGGCTTGACAGGGAGTGAGTTGATAAAGAACCTCTCCTTATCTCAGATTGAATGCCAAGTGAAACAGTTGGAATGGGATATTTGAGGGGGGGAGGAAACGAACTTCATATGAGGGAGATGATGACCAAGCCAGCTAAATTTTTAAAAGCACTCAAATATAGGATAAACACACAATATACTTGTAACTCTAAAACAAAAATAAATAATAAAAGCAGCAGCCTGAATACAGAACTCATAAACAACCAGGTAGCAATAGTGATAGCATTTATATACTGCTTCACAGCCCTCTCTAAGTGGTTTACAGAGTCAGCCTCTTGCCCCCAACAATCTGGGTCCTCATTTTACTGACTTCGGAAGCGTGGAAATTATGAATCAACTTTGACCTGGTCAGGTTTGAACTCCAGGCTGTGAGCCAAGTTAGCCTGCAATACTGCACTCTAACCACTGGGCCACCACGGGTCTATGTATGAAAAGCAATATATGGATTCAATGATTAAAAATGCTTGGAACTTTACCTAATCCCCAAAACTCACCAAAGATAGTAGCAAGCACAGCTCACTTTGAAGAGACCAGGAAGTTCAGCAAAAATGCCCCCCTGTAAAGGAATTTAAAGCTGTTGTGATTCGCCGGCAGCAGGTGCGGTTGGCTGAGGTCTCGGAGAGCGAGGACTCAGATGAGGGGCCTGCGTGTGATGCAGGGATGGGGCCAGGACCATCAGGGAGTGGAGTGCTGCCTTCGGAGATTGTGGAGGCTGGCAGCAGTGATGAAGAGGCCCCCGAGGAGCCTGTGCCCAGTGTGCATGGGCGCAGGGCTGCTTGAAAGAAAGAGCAGCTGCAGCAGCATGGGCGATTCAGGAGTAATGGCCCCTCCCTTAAGAGATAAAAGCCAGCCTGAGAGACTGGAGTTCTTTGCAGGAAGCAAAGAAGTTCTTGCATTTCAAGCCTTGTGGACATTTGGATTATCTTGGTTTGTGTTTGAAGACTTTTTGTTTGGAATATTTCTTGGCAACTTTATCTAGTGTTCTTGGCAGCCTCGCACAACCTTGGCAAGGCTCGTTAGTATCAGAGACAATTAGTTTTAATAGCCTTTTAACTGCGAATGAAAGGAATTCGTAGATAAGCATTAAAAGGTTTTGCTGTTACCTCTGTTTGGTGTTTGTTTCCTTGGAACAAGACTTGGGTCAGAACAAAAGCTGACTTTGGGGGAAGTATGAAACTGCCATTGAGATGTATTTGGACAACGGAATATATAATCCAGGAACAGAACAAAAGCACAAGAAAGAAGCTTAGAGTGCATTCATTTTGTTGGGACAGAGAAAAGTCTGTTGCAATTCTCTACAAATACAAAGTGGATTTCCTATAATCCCCATGGTGACTTGATCTGACTTACCTCAAAGGATTAACACCCCTGATTGGTTGTTCTGTCTAGACTGGAGACAATTAGAGTCCACATTGATCCTTCCTGTATTGTTTAAACTGGAGTTGGCATTTTGGGCCCCCTACTGAGTCCTTCCAATTGGCAGATAGAAGGCGCAGAATCTCTTGCGTGTGTGTGTGTGTGTGTGTGTGTGTGTGTGTGTTTATAACAATTTTATTAATTTATGATATAACATACTCCTCCCAAATGCAAAGGCAAAAAGAAGAAGAGATGGGGAAGGGAAAGGGGGAGAGAAAAGTGTGGAAGAGAAGGGGAAAAAGAATGGGATAATAACATCAAACCACAACTTTTTAGTTTAACATAGTAAATACTATATTTATCTAATCAATCAATCAAAATCAAGGGAGATACTAATACCACTCTATAAAGCCTTAGTGAGACCACACCTAGAGTACTGCATCCAGTTTTGGACATCACACTATAAAAAAGATGTTGAGACTCTAGAAAGAGTGCAGAGAAGAGCAACCAGGCTTGTATGTAAATATTATAAATGTTTATATAAATATTGAATTTTTTTATTAAAAAAAGAGCAACTTTTACCCAAAATCAGGCAAAGCAGGCAGGCAGATTGAGTTGCTCACAGAATCACAGATTCATTCAGAGATCTATCTATCTGCCATTGGCTAGCACAGTCTGTCACATAAAATTTGCTTGCAAGCAAACTCATAAAATTTGGTAGCAAGCAAACTCACAAAATTAACTCACAACACACCATGTATGTAAATATTGAATTTCTTATTTCAAAAAGAGCAACTTTTATCCAAAATCGGGCAAAACAGGCAGGCAGATTGAGTTGTTCACAGAATCATTCAGTGATCTATCTATCTGCCATCGGCTAGCTCAGTCTCTCAAATTTGCTTGCGGTGAGTCTGCACTGAATAATAGAACTTTCAGTCCTAAGGGAGGTTCGGCTGTGCTTAAAAGCAGAGCAGAAGATCTAAAGCCTAGCTAGAAAGCAAGAAATCCAATCATTTCCTGCTTCCTAGCTAATCTAAATCTCCCGGCACAGCAAACAGCTGATGGTCAGAATAAGGAAAAATAGCAATTTAGCAGGCAAGTTTGCTGGGTAAGGAGTGAGTGGGCGGGGAGAGTTCCCGTAGGCCATGTGGGTGGCACAGCCTTGTGTTTCTGCACAGCCTGGATTAATTGCTTTGGGGGGGGGGTACTCTGGAGTTGAGAGTTCTCTGCGGCCCACCAAAAAATTTTCACAGCCCACCAGTGGGCCACAGCCCACTGGTCGGCGACCGCTGATCTAGTCCAACCCCCAGCCCAGGCAGGAGACCCTACTATACCATTTCTGACAGAGGGCAGTCCAGTCTCTTCTTGGAAGCCCCCAGTGATGAAGCTCCCACAACTTCTGAAGGCAACTTCTGTTCCATGGGTTGATTGTTCTCACTGTCAGAAAATTCCTCCTTATTTCCAGGTTGAATCTCTCCTTGATCAGTTTCCATCCATTATTCCTTGTCTGGCCTTCAGGTGCCTTGGAAAATAGCTTGACCCCTTCCTCTCTGTGGCAGCCCCTCAAATATTGGAAGACTGCCAGATTCACTTAACTAATTACTAATTTTACTAATTTAATAACTGTAGTGATTCACTGCAGGCCAGAAACTATGGCCAGAAAGATCCTAAAATGGGGCAAAACTCATTTAACAAATGTTTTATTTAACAACAGGAATTTTGGACTCAGTTGTGGTCATAAGTTGTATATCTCCAGCAATATTGTGGCAAGCATTCTCTGCACAGGGAAGAGTTTACTGTTTAATTCATGAGTGTGTTAGCAGAGAGAACAAGATTCTGCTGATCTCGTATCCACCATAAAATCAATTAAAACTGGTTTAGGAACACTTGTTCTCTGACAAAGTCCTGGCATGTGAGTTTTGAAATCTCGGTTTCAAAGACAGCAGCATTGATTAAACACCTTCGGACACACATCCACGCATTCTTTCTGCTTAACTGGTTGTGAATTGCTTGGCGTGAAATGTTCTACCTTCCCCTCCTGTTTTTTCTCTGCATTCTCATTCTTTTCTTTTTCTTCTTTTCCCTTTCTTTCAAGTAACGTGGATACCAAGGAGTTGTGTGGTGAGTACCTTTTCTGTCTTGATTGCACAATGAATGCCGGTCTCTCCTTCCTGATTTTAATACAGGGTTGGCCAACTTTGACAACTTTAAGGTATGTGGACTTCAACTCCCAGAATTCCCCAGCCAGCCGGCTGGAGAATTCTGGGAATTGAAGTCCACAAGTCTTGAAGTTGCCAGGGTAGGACACCCCTATTTTAACAGCCAGCAGTGGCATTTTGGCAGGGTGGGGATCAAAACAGGTGTGGCATTCCAGTTCAGGCCCCACCCCTTTGTACCTGTCTGTGCCTATAGAACAGGGATAAGGCTGGAATTGTTATGCCGTACTCTAACTTCCTTCTTACTTCTGAATACCACTGGCATGCACTGGAAAGGAATATATGCACATATGAAGTCTGTATTGTGCTGGAGAACTCCAAGTATCATCTTAGCATGTTAGGTGAAATAGACCAACATTGCAGCAACTGTCAGGTTTACGTATGTGGGAGTAACAGGCAAACACACGAAACAAACAGATGAATTTAAGTATGAGCCAGCAGTGTGTTGTAGCCACAAAAAAAATTAATAATACGGATGCATCACCAGAAAGATCACATGAAGTGATAGTACTGCTTTATACCGCATGTGTCATGCCCCTGGTGGAGACTGACTCCGAGGAAGAGGAGGAACAGCCAACAGGGAGTGGGAGTGTGGCTCCAGAGGTGGTGGAGGAGGCCGGGAAAGGGCAGAGGCCGGCTGGGCAATCAGAGGAGGATCCAGGCCCGTCTCCTATCCATCCCAGGGCACGCAGGAAGGAGAGGATCAGGGAAAAGTGTGGTCTACTCAGGAAGAGAGGGCCATGATCCTCCTCAGGGCTTACAGCTGGGAGCTCTGTATATAAGTGTGTAACTGCGTATGCAGAATTGCTGGAGTCAAAGTTAGTGTTTCCTTTGAACAAGGTTTATCTTTGTTGGCGTTCTTTCCATGGACTCTCCCTCGTTATCTCCCTGGAATGTATACTTCGTTATCTTGGTTTGCTTCAGAACTCTCGGTTTGTTTTTGGTTTCCTTTTGCCTCATTATTTCCTTCTGTGGCTTTAAACTGTGACTATTAAAACAGTGAAGTTAAGTTGAAGGCATTGCCGGCCTTTAATTCATGTTTTGGGTTTTGGGGTTATTTTGAGAGGCTACCGGTCATCACAGCATGGGTGAAATCACACTTGGAGAATTATGTTGAATTCTGGTCACCAGGATATAAAAAAGGTGTTGAGTTTCTAGAAGGAGTGCAGAGAGGAGCAACAAAGATGATTAGGGGCAGGACTTCAAAAAATTTAGCAACAGGTTCTCTGCCTGGTTGCTGGGTGGGTGTGGCCATGGTGGGCGTGGCCTAGTCAGCTTCCTGCACCATGACCGGGGTGGTGGTGGTGGTGGTGGTGGTGATGTTTTTGCCTTACCCAGGCTCTGGAGGCTTTCCTTGAGCCTCCGGAAGGGCAAAAATGTCTTTCCCGGGCTCTGGGGGCTCTTTGGAAGCTGGAAACTGGCCCATTTCCAGCCTTCCTGAACTTCCGGGAGGCCCGTTTTTCACCCTCCCCGAGCCTCTGCGTGCGCTCTGCACTTACCTGCATCCAAAACAGACCGCGTGGGGACTCCTGGGAAGGGAGAGGCAGGATGGGCGGGGCCAGCCACGAGTGGGATTTGGGGTTTCTCCGAACTGCACAGAATCTTAGCTAGGGGACTCTCCCGAACTCCCAGCAGCCCAGCCCCGATTAGGGGACTGGAGGCTAAAACATACAATGAACGGTTGGGGGAACTGAGTATGTCTAGGCTATGAAACAGAAGGGTTAAAGGTGACGTGATAGCAGTCTTCCCATATTTGAGGGGCTGTCACAGAGAGGAGGGGGGTCAGCCTAATTCTCCAAAGCAGCTGAAGGCAGGACAAGAAGCAATGGGTGGAAACTAATCAAGGAGAGAAGCAACCTTAGAACTAAGGAGAAACTTCCTGACAGTGAGAACAATTAACCAGTGGAACAGCTTGCCTGCAGAAGTTGTGAGTGCTGCAACACTGGAAGTTTTTAAGAAGAGACTGGACAGCCATTTGTCCAAAATCATATAGATTTTCCTGCTTGAGCAGGGGGTTGGACTAGAAGACCTGCAAGGTCCTTTCTGACCCTGTTATTCTATGTTCTCAGCCTGTATTTAAAGGTTCTAATGCAGGCCTAGATGAGATGACCCGGAGTGTAACACAAACGTAACAAAATCCGAAACGTAAATAAATGCCCTTTAATGCCTCCAACTTGGCCCCACTGTTCGATAATTCTAAGTTGGAGATAAAACTTATTCAAAAATAGTCTTCAAAAGAAAGCAATACAGTCCGAACTTAATGAGCAGATAGAGGTGAAATAAAAAACCAAAACAAACTACAATGAAGGAAATTCCACAACGGACCAGGATAAGTAATTACCAACTTCAAGGAGATAACAAGGCACAGTCTGTTGGAAGGACGCCAACCAAGATAACTTCAGCCCCAAAATAAAACACACTTTGCTTCTGGCAACGCTGTGTTTTAACCGTCTCTCTCATATACTTGTCTCCCCAGCTGCAACCAATGAGGAGGATCATGGCCGCTTCCTCTCTCATAAGCCAAGTTGTTTCCTTCTCCATTCCTCCCTGCATGCCCTAAGATGGAGAGGGGATGGGTCTGGTTCTTCCTCTGACTGCCCAGCCAGCCTCTGCCCTTCTCCAGCCTCCTCCACAACCTCCGGAGCCACACCTCCACTCCCTGTCAGCTGTTCCTCCTCTCCCTCAGAGTCCGACTCTAACAAGGGCATGACACTAGATTTGCAAAATGTAGCAAAAATAATGGCTTCCTAACCCCATTTCAGTTAGACAGATGGTTTAGAGAGCGCCCTTGTCCAAACATTGTTTTATTTCTGAAGATTCCTGGCCATTGCAATAGGATTTGGGCCTTATCCTTTCCTGCAGAAGGATTGATTTTATCCATTTCTCTTTTGAAAGCCAGCTCTGCACCGTGATTGTTCTTCATTTTTTTTCTTGCTCTGTTGTATGATGTGGGGAAGCGACTGCAGCTGCTGAAAATGAGGCATCTGAGTTTTTATCAGCGGCAAACACCCGAAGTTCTCCCTGGCTGAGGGCGGCTGGGCACTAGTTAGAGCCATTCCTGTCTCTCCTTCCATCCTGCGTTCTGTTCAAACCAATATATGGCATTTTAATTAAGCCCTAGGAGGCTAATTAATCATCTGTCTCTGGAGGTTATTTATAAGAAGCGGACTGTAAGACATGTCAGTTTGCGGTTAGGAATATGCTGGTGGTGACATCCCATACAAGATTTTATTTATTTCTTTTAAAAATAAATGCCAATTCTGTTAGAGTTTGCAGCAGATATTCAAATCCAGAAAGCAGACACAGATCCAGCAGGATTCATTAACTTCTTTATATACATAATAATGTATTAAGTAAAGTTTACAATACCAATGCAGGTTCTTCCAATGTGGCAGAGAGTTACAGGCAAGAACACAGGCAGAGGAGAGAACAGCAGAGAACAGTTTCCGTTTTGATCCAGAGTTGCGGACTAGTTTGCAGCTTCAGAGCTCAGAGCTTAATACAGAGTCAAGCCCAAGCTCCTTCCAGTTTCAGTTTCCAAACAGTCCTCATTGGCTGACTTAGTTGCTATGCCTATTCATTGACTGACCTTGTTACCATGTCTCTGCCAGTTCATGAATATTGTGACAAATTTTTCGGGTTGGCATTGGTGGCAGCAAAGAGCTGATTAGACAGAGTGGACGCCTTCAGAAGAAGGGACTGATAATGTTTGAATTACAGGTAGTCCTTGACCTGTAGCAATAATGGAATCCAAAATTTATGTTGCTGAGTGAGAGATTCGTTGTGAGTTTTGCCCCCTTTTACAACTTATCTTGCCACGTTTGTTAAAGTGAATCACTTTAAAGTGAAATTTTTGAAGCCCACCCTGCTTACAACCCTCCCTAGGAGAAAACGCTGGCTTAATCTTTCAGCAGTTATCCTGATTCAACCTTGAAACCATCTTTGAAATGATCTGTTAATCTCCCCCTCTTCCTTTTCTCTTCCCGGTCTCCAGATTACTTCGCTGAACACATGGGAGATTATGAAGATGTTTTGGCATCCCTGGAGACACTCAATCTCTCCATCCTGAAGGCCATGGACTACACAAAACGGGTGAGTTGCCCATAAATAGTCACCAACAATTTGTCCAACATTGGAAACTACCAGCTTGTATCCAACAGAGCAGGGATACCTTTTAGAACACGAACACAAAATTGGCCTTAACTAAACATGCAATTAATCATAATTGTGCACCAACACAATCAAAAGATTAAAAACTCTCGGCAAACAAATAAATTAGCCCCTTACAAATCACCACAATTAAGCTGATGGAGTGTTTGCCTGCAATTCTAGGTTGTTAGAAAGGAAACCGCATTGAACTTGCTGATAATTTTTTTTTTTTCCAAAATGCATTCAGCTTGTGGAACAGGTTACGCTTTAGCAAGGTTGTGTTTTTCTCTCCCATTTGACATGCAAACAGCCTTGAAAAGAAGAGTCAGAATTCGCCTTGGCATCTGAAGTCGGATTTCTGTTAAAGGATGAAAATGTCAAACAGAAAGTGGTTTAATTTTCTTCAGCCCTGACTGTTGGTTTTTTTTTCTCTGTGTTGATCTGTCCCAAATAAGAATACCATGATTTTACTGAGTGAAAAGAACAGGAATGCAGTAAAGTCCAGGCTAACACACAATGCAGATTTTATTTTGATGTGCCAGAATGTAGGTGGATTTAGAATTAAAATCATGAAGGATGAAGGAAAAAAAAAAGATTTTATACGGAAGTGCCATGCCCCCGTCGGAGTCTGAATGTGAGGAGGAAGATGAACAGCTGACAGGGAGCAGGAGAGTGGCTCCGTTGGCTGTGGAGGAAACTGGGGAAGGGCTAAGTCAGGCTGGGCAGAGCAGGGGGAGAGGTAGAATAAGGGAGAGCGGGTTCAGAGGAAGACCCAGGCCCACTCCATCTTCATCCTAGGATATGCAGGGAAGAACATAGAAGAGAGCATCGTGGGTTGCATGGTTTACGAGGGAGGAGAGGGCCCTGATTCCCTTCACAAGGTACACCTGTGGGGAGGGAGTTTAAAGGAGAGGCAGTTTGGGAGGGGTGTTTGTCAGAAACAGACATTGAGTTTACCTCATGTTGAATATCGAATACCAAATACCGATCGCCCTGTGCGCGCACACAGATGGGGACTCCTCGGGGTGCCGTTCGCGAGACAGTGTCGGCTGGCGGTGCCTCGACGAAGGGCCTACTCTGTTGCAGCTCCCGCCTTGTGGAACCAACTACCTCTGGAGCTCCATTTGGCTCCTGATCTCCGCTCTTTCTGCCGCGATTTGAAAACCTGGCTGTTTGAACAGGCTGGACTGGACTGACCTCTTGGGGTGGAGTTTAAATTAGTTTTAAATTTTAAATTAGTTTTAAATTAGTTTTAGTTATTGGGCTTGTTAAATTTAATTCTTTTTTTAAATATTTATTGTTGTATTTTAATTGTGAGCCTCCCTGAATCCTTTCGAAGAGGGGGCGGCATACAAGTCCAATTAAATAAATAAATAAAATAAATGTTGGCTGCTGTTGTGTGAGTTCCTGGCATCCTCCCAACTGGTTTGATTTACTTCCGTGTTACTTCACTTCTGGAACTCCTTATCTTGCCTTGCCGGGTTTATTACCTTATCTTGTCTTGCTGAATTCATAGTTTAAAGTTTTCTGTTTCTGATGTTTTGGATTGGAATATCTGTAGTCAAGGGCTGTTGCAGGTTCCTGGGAGAGTTTTTCTCCAGACCGGAAGGTAACCGGGACATTGGGGGCAAAGTTGGAGCTAATAAAGAGACCCCTACTTATTATTCTGGCTGTGTTGCCTTTGTGCCATGCCCTGGGTCATCACAGGAAGCTTGATGTAAGATGGGAAATTTAAAAAGTAATATCTCAGTTTTGGACAGTGTTCTGAGCATAAAAAGTTTCTTGCATGCAAAACGAGATGATAACAAAGGCAAATTATATTCTTTGGCTAGTCATTTCTGAAAAATAGTTTCCAATTATACCAAACAGCTGTTCTTAAACTTTGAGCAATGCATTGCTTTTTCTCTTTTCTCCTTGAAGAAATAAATTGATAAAGGGAAATGTGGATTTTTTTTTTAATACAGCTCTGTGGTTTTTTTTCCTCTCCTTCACTAAACTGATCTACTAGAAAGAAATTCTCTCTTTTAAATGTTCTACTTTTACTTCTAATGCCGATGCGATGTTCCAGAAATGGCCTATTAGTTTCATTTTATTAAAATCTTTGCTACACTCTTGTTCTATTTGTGAAAGCGCTTGTGCAACCGTTTTTAATTGGTGTTTATCCTTTGTACCCTGAAAAGACTGCCGATCGTTTGTTTCTTTTAAGGAGGCATGTGACAATTATTTTCTGTGGGGGAAGCTCATAAATGAGCCTCAGTAATTAGCACTAAAGGATATAAGCTAAACAAAGGGTGGCACTCTAATTACTTTCTTATTTAGCCAAATGGGAGGCTGAAGGATCCAGTTGGAAGGGAAAATCAAAATTAATGAAAGCTATAAAAAAAAACCAAGCCACTTATTTACTTTGTAAAGAGGCTTCATTTTAGAAATGATTCCCCCCACCCTTCTTGCTAATAATTTAATGTCAAAGTCAGTATGCTTGAGCTGTGTGTGAAATGAATAAATAAAATCAGGGGCATGAAATAAGAAAGCAGAGCTAAACCTGGTTTATATGTACATCGTTGATTGCTCCCTTTTTATCTTTTTATCCCTGAAAGCTGCCCATGGGCCCTTACCCAAGGGGGCTGCAAACTTCAAAATCCATGCTGGCTGGGGAATCCTGGGAGTTGAAGTCCACAAGTCCTAAAGTGACGAAGGTGGGACAGCTTTGGACTACCTGGTCCTTGTGGAATTGCACCACCCCAGCATTTCTGCAGGATCCGATCTGAGTTGGTCACCAGAACCAAAGGTTTATTAAAAGAGAGAAAATGAGATGAGTTGAGATAACCTTTACTGTCATGTTTTTTTCTTCTTCTGTGAATATACTGGCACATATTAAAAAATGAAGCTCTGATGCCCGCTCCCAAAAGAATATATGTGTGTGTATGTGTGTATATACACACACTCACACAAAAAAACCCATACCTACACATAAAGGTAAAGGTTCCCCTTGCACATGCGTGCTAGTTGTTTCTGGCTCTAGTGGGCAGTGCTCATCTCCGTTACAGAGCTGAAGAGCCAGCGCTGTCCTAAGATGCCTCCGTGGTCATGTGGCCGGCATGACTAAACACCGAAGGCTCACAGAATGCTGTTCCCTTCCCACCAAAGTGGTCCCTATTTTTCTACTTGCATTTTTACATGCTTTTGAACTGCTAGGTTGGCAGAAGCTGGGACAAGGAACGGGAGCTCACTCTGTCATGCGGCGCTAGGGATTCGAACCGCTGAACTGCCGACCTTTCTGATCGACAAGCGCAGCGTCCTTAGCCTTTGAACCACCGCGTATACACATGCTATGTAAATGTGTATACCTGCACATACATATGCTATAGATACATATAGATACATACATGCACATACATACATCATACATACACATGCATATACATATACATACATCATACATACATACATATGTACACACACACACACACACCCCATTTAGAATACATAGCAGAAAAAAGTCTTGAGAGTTCACAAGATTGATACTCTATGGAACAAAACTGACTGAATCTAGTTTTTCTGCTTCAGGTTCCATGAAGCCCCCTCCTCCCAGAAGGTAACAAGAAAAATTAGTGATGGAGAAGATGTGTAACATCCCTGACAATTCTCCAGACTCTTCTCAAGCATCACTTATAAGAGCCTTGGTGCTGCAGGCTGTTAAATGCCTAGCACTTAGTTCCAGCTGCCTGCAATTATTGCGGGCTCGAATCCCACCAGGCTCAAGGTTGACTCAGCCTTCCATCCTCTTGGGGTAGGTAAACTGAGGACCCAAGATTGTTGGGGGCAATAAGCTGACTTCGTAAAAATGCCGCTTAGTAATAAGCAGGCATATACAATGGAAGGAAGGCTATTGCTGAGCGCATTGGGTTGTATCCCAAAAATTGTAAGCCACCCTGAGTCTTCAGAGAAGGGCGACATATAAATGTAATTAAAAAAAAAACCTTATATGCCACGTCCTGGATAGAAGGAACTGAACTTACAACAATCTTTTCTGCCGTCCTCGCCACTCTCTGCACAGCCTTCCTGTCTGAAGCACTAAAGCTTCCAAACCAGACAGTAATACAACATGGAAGGATGCTTTCGATCGTCCCCTTATAGAAAGTGTTAAGGACAGCGGAAGGAAAATATGCTTTTCTCTTATTCTTTTAAGCTTTCAGGTTTGTGCTGGAGCCCATCCTCAGGGAATTTCTCTCTCTCTCTCTCTCTCCAGAATATATGCACTGGGCTGTTCTTCTACACATTGTATTTATGTAGTTCCTGGTTATGTGTAGCTTTTAGTTGCTGATTAGGGTGTTAATAATTGTCTTAATTAACACCATTAACATCCTAATCAACATCTAAAAGCTACAAACAACCAAGAATGATATAAATACAACATGTAGAACAGCCTACTGCGCATATTCTGGAGAGAAAGAAATTCTCTGAGGATTGGAAGAATAAATTGTTGGTTCCCATGACCGACTCAGATTGGATCCTGAAATATTATCCAGGGTCATGTCTATTTACTTTCATTCCTCAGCATTGCTCCCTGTTGTCTCTCTGCTACATCTGGAGGGTCCCTGGATTGTAGGAACATACCTTGCTAAAGATCTAGCTTCATATTTGCAGCTTTTCTGCTGGAATGATGTCAGCAATAAAATCGTCTTCAAGTTGAATTCACCTTAGTTGCTCTTTTATGCATTCTCTCCCCCACACCAGATCTGCTGAGCAAGCTCCAAAATAACTCCTTTTCACACCCAATTCCTTTACAAAGCAGGATTTTTTTTTTAACACACGGGCTGCATTTGAGAATGCCATACATTTGCTGTTAAAGTGGTGTAACCCTCGCTGCTGCACCAGTTCTGCCATTTAGCTGTGGCAAATGTGCCGCAGAAAAGAATGGGACAATGGTGGTATTCAAATTTTTTCCCTACTGGTTCTGTGGGCGTGGCTTGGTGGGGGGTGTCATGTGACTGAGTGGGCATGTCCAACTTGATGTCACTCACGCCCATGCCAACTGAGTCACATGACCCCCTTGCCAAGTCACGCCCACAGAACCTGGTATGAAAAGAATTTGAATTTCTAGCTATCTACCTATTTTCTGCCCTGGCCTGGCCTAATGTGTCAAAGGCCTGGCCTAATCCTGCATGCTGCCTGCTCTCCCTTCACCAGTAGCACCATCACCCCATTTCTCCTCCTTCAGAGACCCCGGCCCTTAATCTCCTGCTTCCTCCCCCATGACTGCCTTTTCCATCGTCCCGTGGCTGTGACCTTACCTTCCTCTCGCAGCTGGCTGCCAGAGAAGGCAAGTCAGGGCTGAGAAGTTGCCACCACTGGGCTCCCTGCCAGCCCACATCTCGCCCCCCGCATCACGAGATGTTTGCAGCCACCGTGTGGTTTTTTTTTTGCTTTGGAATGGCTGGAAGGAATGAGCGAGTGGTGACCAGGTGACCAGGCGGGGGGCATGGCCAGCCAGAAGTTGCTACCGGTTCAGCGACCCAGACCAAATTGCCATTACCAGTTCATGTGAACCGGTGTGAACCGGCTGAATACCACCTCTGGAATAGGGGAAACTGAGGCTGTTCTGCCAAGGATTACTGGCTGCTGGATATTTCCTGTAAATGATGCCCTCCATCTGGTAAACTCGCAAGATTCATTTTTCTCGCCATGTACATGTATACCTCCGAACTGGACTGTGTTGTTTCTGTCATATAATATATGTGGGTATATGCATAATTTTATATTTATTTATTTATTTCTGTCATGTTCGTGTAGTGTATATGGGAGGTGGTGACCCTTTAAGAGCTGTAGGCAACGAAATTTCATTTTAATGTATGCTGATTAGTGTACATTCAAAGTGACAATAAAGTTATTCTAAAGTTATTAAGTTATTCTAAACCTCTGCAAAGTTTGCATTGCCTCCAGAAGTTATAGATGCTCCAACACAGGAAGCTTTTAGATACAGGTACAGATTAAAATAGAGTTGGAAGGGACCTTGTAGGTCATCTAGTCCAACCCCCCCCCCCAGCCCAAGCAGAAGACCCTACACCATTTTTGACAGATAGCAGTCCAGTCTCTTCTTGAAAGCTTCTAGTGATTTTTTTTTAATTACATTTATATGCCGCCCTTCTCCGAAGACTCAGGGCGGCTTACAATGTTTGGAGCACAACCCAATGTGCTCAGCAATAGCCTTCATTCCATTGTATATGCCTGCTTATTACTAAGCGGCATTTTTACAAAGTCAGCTTATTGCCCCCAACAATCTTGGGTCCTCAGTTTACCTACCCTGAGAGGATGGAAGGCTGAGTCAACCTTGAGCCTGGTTGGATTCGAGCCTACAGTAATTACAGGCAGATGGATCTTAAGAGCAGGCATTTAACAGCCTGAGCCACCAAGGCCCACAACTTTTGAAGGCACCCTTTAAGAAGGGACTAGACAATCATTTGTCTATAATAGTATAGGGTCCCATGCTTGAGCAGGGGGTTGGACTAGAAGACCTTCAAGGTCCCTTCCAACTCTGTTAATCTGAACTAATCCACCTTATGATGAATGCTTGCAGGACCTAGGTATATCTAGTGCAGAGGTCTCAAAACTTGGCAACTTTAAGACTTGTGGATTTCAACTCCCAGAATTTCTCAGTTGAAGTCCACAAGTCTTAAAGTTGCCACATTTGGAGACCTCTGATCTAGTGTAGCGAAGAGAAAGGGACCATGATATTAGTCTTCCAGTACTTGAGAAGGTGTCACAGAGAAAAGGGGGACAACCTAATCTCCAACACGCAGGATAAGAAATGGAAACTAATCAGGAAGAGAACCTAGAAATAAGGAAACATTTCTTGACCATTAGAACAAGCAGCCAGTGGAATGGCTTGCCTCCAGAAATTGTGGATGCTCCATCACTGGAGGATTTCAAGAAGGGACCAGCAATGATTTAACTGGGATGGACTAGAAGACCTCCAAGGTCCCTTCCAATCATATGTTCTAGTATTAGCTTGCATGTCTTTGGTTTCCTTGTCTGATTTTCCTTGGACCTGGCATGACCATGTTCTGCTCTGTGGGAGTTTCCCCTAAAATCTAGAGAGCCACCTTTGGAGGTCAATGCTCCCTCTTAAGCAATCCATCCTCGCAAGGAAGGTCATAAATATTATATTTCTTTCACTTTTCAGTCAAAGAAGTGCAAATGGTGTTTATGTTACTAAATAAACCCATTTTAAAAAAAAAAAAATCTGTAAAAAATACTGCATCAGTCAGTGAAGAATTAGGGCAGCTGAGAAGTTATATAATCTCTCTTAGGAGTTTGGTCCAGAAAACGGCCATCCTGCAGAGAATGCCCATCTGTACCACAGGCCAGGGAGTATCAGCAGCTCATGATATAATCATGGGGTACTTTTTCTAGAACAGGCGTCCCCAACTCCCCAGTCCATGGACCAGTTCCAGTCTGCAGCATGCCAGAAACCAGGCCGTGCAAACAAGTGAAATCCCATCCACGAGATGCAGGCAGCAAATGAAACCACACCTTCTCCGGTCCGTGGAAAAAGCTTTCTCCATGGAACTGATGCCTGGTGCCCAAAAGGTTGGGGACCACTGCTCTAGAATGGACTGGCTGAAACCAGGTTGAAGAGCAGTAACTGTGAGAGGGATCTCGGAGTCTTAGTGGACAACCAGTTAAATAGGAGCCAGCAGTGTGCAGCAGTAGCCAAAAAGCCAACACAATCCTAAGTTGCATTAACAGAGGAATACAATCGAGATCAAGTGAGGAACTAATTCCACTCTATAAAGCCTTAGTAAGACCACACCTAGAATCCTGCATCCAGTTTTGGTTACCCCACCATAAAAAAAGATATTGAGACTCTAGAAAGAGTGCAGAGAAGAGCAACCAAGATGATGAGGGGACTGGAGGCTAAAACATACGAAGAACGGTTGCAGGAACTGGGCATGGCTAGTCTAGCGAAGAGAAGGACCAGAGGAGACATGATAGCAGTGTTCCAATATTTGAGGGGCTGCCACAGAAAGGAAGGGATCAAGCTATTTTCTAAAGCGCTTGTAGGCCAGACAAGGAATAATGGATGGAAACTGAACAAGGAGAGATTCAACCTGGAAATAAGGAGGAATTTTCTGACAGGGAGAGCAATCAACCCATGGAACAGAAGTTGCCTTTGGAAATTCTGGGAGCTTCACCACTGGAAGCTTTCAAGAGATTGGACTGCCCTTTGTCAGAAATGGTGTGGGGTCTCTCGCTTGGGTGGGGGGAGGGCTGGACTAGGTGACCTACAAGGTCCCTTCCAACTCTGTTAATCTGTATGTAGAACATGATCCAGGTAAGTTAAACTTTGGAATTGCTTCACAATTTTTCTTTGATCCTGGGAAGAGAATTCCATATATCCTTCCATTGCCATCATCAGGAAGATTTTTCATCGAGTCCCCGTCCTTTAAACATTTCTAACTGATGGGACATAAAACCTCAAGATGACATAGGAAGAGACAATAAGGTAAACTATACAATACAGGTAATCCCCGGCTTACAACAGTTAATTTAGTGACCATTTGAAGTTACACCAGCACTGGAAAAAGTAAATTCTGCCTGTTTTTCACCCTTATGACAGTTGTAGCATCCCTGTGGTTACGTGACCAAAATTGAGATGCTTAGCAACTGACTCATGACAGTTGTGTTATCCCGAGGCCATGTGAGGTTATCTTTTGCAACCTTCTGACAAGCAAAAGTCAATGAGGAAGCCAGATTCACTTAACAACCATGTTACCAATTTAACAACTGCAGGGATTCGCTTAAGAGGGCCTTGGTGGTGCAGGCTGTTAATAGCCTAGCATTTAGCTCCAGCTGCCTGTAATTATTGCAGGCTCGAATCCCACCAGGCTCAAGGTTGACTCAGCCTTCCATCCTCTCGGGGTAGGTAAACTGAGGACCCAAGGTTGTTGGGGGCAATAAGCTGACTTTGTAAAAAATGCCGCTTAGTAATAAGCAGGCATATACAATGGAATGAAGGCTATTGCTGAGCGCATTGGGTTGTATCCCAAAAACTGTAAGCCACCCTGAGTCTCCGGAGAAGGGTGGGATATAAATATGAATTTAAAAAAAAGAACTGTGGCACGAATGATTGTGAAAATGGGGCAAAATTCCCTTAGAAACTGTCTTGCTCATCATCAGAAATGTTGGGCTCAATTTTGCTCTTAGTTTGAGGACTACCTCTATTCAACACATCTTGACTGTTTGGGTAAGGGCAGCTTCCAGTCAGTCTACATACATACAGATTAAGAGAGTTGGAAGGGACCTTATAGGTCATCTAGTCCAACCCCCTGCTCAATCAGGAAGCCCTATACCATTTCTGACAGATGGCACTTGATTTCTGTCTTGGAACAATTCCTTGCCATCTTCTTGGCAACATTTTTGGAAGTGGTTTGCCTTCTTCTTCCTAAGGCTGAGAGACAGTGATTGGCTCAAGGTCACCCAACTGGCATTGTGCCTAAGGAAGGACTAGAATTCACACTCTTCCCGCCTGGTACCTTGGCCAGCTCTCATCTTTTATTTATTTATTTATTTGATTTGTCAAACGCTTACAATATAATAGAAATAAGAATAAACATAAGTATAAATACATGAAATAGGTACAAATAATTGGGGACAATAGAACAGGAACAGTAGGCATGGTTATGGCTTATGCACGCCCCTTACAGACCTCTTAGGAATGGGGTGAGGTCAATAGTGGATAGTTTAAGGGTAAAGGAGTGGGGGGGTTTGAGGATGTAACAACAGAGTCAGGTAGTGAGTTCCAGGCATTGACCACTCTGTTGCTGAAGTCGTACTTTCTGCAATCAGGTTTGGAGTGGTTTACATTAAGTTTATATCTGTTGTGTGCTCTTGTGTTGTTGTGGTTAAAGCTGAAATATTCATTAACTGGTAAGACATTGAAATAGATAATTTTATGCACTATGCTTAAGTCCAATCTTAGCCGGCGTAGTTCAAGGTTGTCTAAGCCTAGATTCTCAAGCCTGGTGGTGTAGGGTATTCTATTGTGAACAGAGGAGTGTAATACTCTTCTGGTAAAATACTTCTGGACTCGCTCAATTGTATTAATGTCCGATATACAATGCAGATTCCAGACAGATGAGGTGTATTCAAGTATTGGTCTAGCAAAGGTTTTGTATGCCCTAGTTTGCAAATCAATATTACTGGAGGAGAAGCTTTGTAAGATTAGATTGACAACTCTTAATGCCTTTTTGGCAATGCTGCTACAGTGAGCTCTGACGCTTAAGACGTTTGATATGAGTACTCCAAGGTCCTTGACCAGAGTGAGGGTCTTCAACGAGGTCATATCCGCCTAGCTTGTATTTGGTGTACTAGTTTTTTTTACCAATTTGTAGGATGGACAAATTCTGACCTTAAGCCAGGCTTAAAACTAAAAGTACATATTCTATTGCTTGTTTGTTGATAGATGATTCAGAGAAATGATGTTTGATTCGTAATATTGACTGTAAAAAATATGATGTCTGCAATAGAGTTGTCAAAGTCTGGGATGCCCTACTGAATTCAGTTGTCTCAGCTACAAATTTTTACAGTTTCAGTCACAAACTGACTTCCGTGGACCTTACATCATACTTAAGTGGTCAGTAGAGGGGGTGTGCATAAGTGCACTGACGTGCCTATCATCCCTGTCATGGTATTTTCAACCTCTTATTCTTGTTCTCATTTTTGTTTGACAAATTCCAATAAATAAATAAATAAAAATATTTTTGAGAATTAAGAGCTGGGCACAAAATAGTCTTCCAAATCAGCTCATTATTTCGAAAACATCTGGTAGATTCATAGTATGGGTGCCCTTCCAATGTTGTTGGACTAAATTCTAGCAATTCCAGGCTAATAGTGAAGAATGTTGGGAGATGTGGATCCACAACTATCAGGACAGATGTTGTGCACTTAAGAACTCAGTGAAATCATTGTAGTGCAGCTGTCACGATCAACTTTGATAGGCAGCTTGGAAGATGGCAGTAATTGACCAACTTTCACATAATGGCAGCCTAACAATTCTTGAATGGTTGTGAATATAAAAGACTAAAGAAACGTGCAGAAAACTTCAGGAACTTGTCCAGACAGTTGCTTGGAGTCTACACCAAGTTCAAAGGGAAAGGAAAGGAAAGGAAAGGAAAGGAAAGGAAAGGAAAGGAAAGGAAAGGAAAGGAAAGGAAAGGAAAGGAAAGGAAAGGAAAGGAAAGGAAAGGAAAGGAAAGGAAAGGAAAGTTAAAAGGGAAAGGAAAGGAAAATAATAAGGAACAAAAGGAAAGGAAGATAAAAAGAGAAAGGAAAGGAAAGGAAGATAAAAGGGAAAGGAAAGGAAAGATAAAAGGGAAAGGAAAGGACTTTTAAAAAGCTAATGGCAGGTTATAGTTCAGTAAAAACCATCTTAAAAGGTCAACTGTGAAAGTATATGACTTAGCTTTAGAAGGGTTTTTAAATGTTAAAAAATGCAAATGATCAAAAGGAAATTTAGAAAGGAGAGCAGGTACAGGACTTATAAACACCATTCCAACTTTCAGTGGCAGATGTTGAGTGAGAACATCCTATTTTTTTATTTTATTGCTTGTAGCAATGCTGCATTCTATTTGCTGTTCATAATTGCTGGGTGCATGTTTTCCAGGCCACAGCAGTTCTAGCCTAAGGGCCCTTTACTCATGCATATTTCAAGAGCAAAGAGTGTTGGGTCACCTGCCAGAAGTACCCATAAATATTAACCCCGAATAAATAAGAGCTCTTACCAATTCTTCCATCACCTTAAAGCATCCTAGCTAACACAACTTGCTACCTCTTCTATGGGTGCTATTTGAAATTAAAAGCAGGCATTTGATGTTGGTACTTTCTGTGACCTGGCTTATATCTTTAGCATAGCTGGTTTTGGAAGGTGATGGATGACCAGCCATGCGTATCGTGAAAGCTTTCTGGCATAAGGGATTTCTGTTTAGACAAGATCCCTTCCAGCACATTCTGGTGCAGTGGTGGGTTTCAAAAATGTTACCTACCAGTTCAGTGTAAGCACAAGCTTTGCATGCGCATGCATCAAATGTGCGCTTTGCACACGCGCGTTTGGAACTCACCTTCTGCTGCAAGCCCTGTGTGTAAAAAGCTGATGTACGGCAATCGGCTGTGCAGGTGGGAGGGTCCAGCAGCTGATCGCCCAAAAGGACCGGTTCGCTCACAGAGGAGCTTTGGAGCTACCAGTTCGGCCGAACCAGGCCAAACTGGTAGAATACCACCACTGATCTGGTGATTTGAGTATAGATGTCGACACATCACTTCCCCAACCTGTAGAGTGCCAGGTTGGGGAAGTTGAATTAGATGAATCTCCATTGTTGTTATTAGGAAGAAATTAAGGTGTTTTTCAAAGGCACTGGACTGTTTTTCCCTTGAGAAAGAAGATGTCCATCCTCCTCTTCTTCTTCTTCCTCATGGGAAAAAATCAGTCTGGTTGCCTTTTGGAAAAGCACCTTTGAGACAACTATGACCTGGATGACCAAGAATGTCCATAGACATTTAGCTAAGTGGTTCTTGCATTCTTATATCCTCCTGGTTAGTATGTGGCGTATAAATTTAATAAATAAACTATCAAATTGCGAAGCGCTCTGGTATAATTAGATGTTCATTTAGAGTAGCTGATGGTATTTTTATATCCTAGTTTGGACTTGTCGTCTGTTATCTTCTGATATTTAACAGAATAACAGATTAACAAAGTTGGAAGGGAATTTGTAGGTCATCTAGTCCAACCCCCCCACCACCCAAGCAGGAGACCCTATACCATTTCTGACAGATGGCAGTCTGGTCTCCTCTTGAAAGCTTCCAGTGATGGTGCTCCCACAACTTTTGAAGGCAACTTCTGTTCCATGGGTTGATTGTCCTCACTGTCAGAAAATTTCTCCTTATTTCCAGGTTAAATCTCTCCTTGTTCAGTTTCCATCCATGATTCTTTGTTTGGCCTTTGGGTGCCTAAGAAAATAGCTTGACCCCCTTCTCCTCTCTGTGGCAGCCCCTCAAATATTGGAAGACTGCTATCCTGTCCCCCCTGGTCCTTCTCTTCACTGTTTGGAAAAAGGAGACTTTTTGTCTATTCATTTTCTTTGTTCAGTCGCCTTTATATTTTTCATAAAATCAGTTTCAAGTGAAGCCACACACCTTCATGTCAAATAAAATCCAGATTCAGAACTTGGAGACATTCTGAAGTGAATATTTGATACATGGCAATGAACTTCTTTTTTAAAAAAACTGAGTATGTTTTCCTACATCTAAAAATAATCTTTCTATCGCCTGAAACCCTTCCAGAAAGATCAACTTGCCCACATTGCTCAAAAGAAAAGACATTCGGAGGGCCAAAAGATTTCATCGCTGAGTAAATACATCATTTTCCTTCAAGGTCGGGTGCCTGTCATATCTGCTTCCATTTCAGCTTTTCTTTGCCAAGAAACAAAAACCGCTTTCTTATGTTAATGTCTCCTTTTTATTGACTACTTAATTGTCTTCCCATCAGTGGGCTGTTGGTTGCGTGCAGTGGAATTGCTTTTTCTCAAGAATGCCCATTTAGGGAGAGTAACTTTAGTTCCTTCATGTCATCTGTTGTAGACATTGGAGCATTATTTCTGAAATGCTAACAAGAGAGAGAAACAACCTAGAACTAAGAGAGAAACTCCCTAAGAGTGAGAACAATTAACCAGTGGAACAGCTTTGCCTTCAGAAGTTGTGGGTGCTACTCCTTGGGTGTCACCACCTCATTGCAACCTGTGGAGAAAAACATCTCTCGTGGTGATTTTTTTCCCCCAGTTAAGACAGTTGCAAACTGCCACCTATTTGTCCGACAAATGCAGTTATGTTTGTTAAGTTGAGCACAATAGTTGATCTTCTATCTCTTTCAATAGTTGTCTGTTCATTTGTAAGGAAGGGATGGAGGAATCGGGGGGGAGGGTGGAATGAAAGGAGGAATCAGCCTAGAATCATTATGTAGCCACAAATGAACTCAGTCGAACCCCTTAGCTTACTCTGAGTAGGTATCAACCGAAAATTCTTGTACACATTAGCAGTAAATTGGGTTAGGATTAGAGGCTATGGTTAGAGTTAGAGTTGGACCTTTCCATGTGGATCTGGTCTTTTGTGCCTGACACCATTATTCCCAGCAAGAAAAGTTCTAGTTCCGTGTTGGTGAACCTATGGCACGCGTGCCGGAAGTAACACGCAGAGCCATTTCCCCTGGCATGCGAGAGGTTGCCCAGAAGAGCCCCACTGCGCATGCATGCACCACCACTCGACAGCTGATTGTTGGGTACTGGCACGCATGCGCAGGGGGTGGGGTGTGTGCAGGAGATATGTGTGCATGCGCAGAGACACGCAGCGTGCACGGGGTGTCTCGTGCACATGTGCAGAGACGCGCAGCGCACAAGGGGACTGCATGAGCATGCACAGAGACAAGGTGTGCGAGGGGGTCGCATGTGCAGGGGCGTGGGGGGGCAGCACACATTGCCTTCTGGGTGCTGGCACATGAGTGCGCACAAGCACACGTGCGCAATTATTGGCACAGGAGCCAAAAAAGGTTGGCCACCACTGTTCTAGTTTCAGTTGAATATTAATCTTCAACATTCTTTGTAGCACTGAAAATGAATTCACTTTCTAATGCCAGCATGAGGACAGTCAACCCAGTGTGGTAAAGTTCAAAGAGGCGGTTTATTATTTAAAACATGGAAAGGAACAGGAGGGAGATCTTTTAGATGAAATAGCTTCTTACTTGTGTCTTACCTGGTTACACATCGTCCTAAAGCAGCGGTCCTCAACCTTTGTGGCTTGGCAGCCTTGCTGGGAGGGGGGAAGAGGGGACCCAGGGCATGTGGGTGGTGGTCTGGCGCTTGACTTGCACAAGTCGAGCTGCGCACGCAGGTGCGCACACAATGGCCCGCTGCTTGCACAAGTCAAATTGCGGGCACATGCATGCGAGCCGGCCTGCCCTTGTGCAGCCCAGTTCCAAATAGGCCATAGGCTGGTAGCGAGTCGCAGCCCAAGGGTTGGGGACCAGGGGTGGGCTGATTCTGGTTTGCACTGGTTTGAGCAAACCGGACGTTAATTTTACATCTGGTTCACTAAACTCGTAGTTGCAATGACTGGCTGGCCCCACCCATCCTGCCCCGCCCATCCAAGGAGTCTTCACACGGCCCGTTTTGGTTCCCAGGTAAGTGCAGGGCCCCTGCAGAGGCTCAGGAAGGGCAAAAATCGGGCCTCCCAGAGACTCCAGGAGTTCGGAAACGGGCTCATTTCTAGCCTCCAGAGACCCTCTGGAGCCCAGGGATGGGCAAAATGGGCCTCCTGGAGGTTCAAGAAAAACCTCCAGAACCTGGGGATGGTGAAAACGGCTCCCCGCTGTGATGCAGGAGGCTGACTAGGTCACGCCCACCATGGCCACGCCCACCCAGCAACTGGGCAGAGAACCGGTTGCTAAATTTTTTGAAGCTCACCCCTGTTGGGGACCGCTGTCCTAAAGACTCTGAGAAAGAGGGAGACAGGTGAAAATGAGCATCTGAACTCCGATCTTCCATCCAGACTCTGCCCTGAGTACCTAGTGGGTACTTTTATGAGTTCTGAATCAACCCTTAAAAAGAGAAAAGGCCTGTGGAGTCCTTGGTGCTCTGTAGTTTGCTGCAGACATCTCTTTACCTGACTAAGTAATGACATATTGCAACATTTTTTTCCCTTCACAGAGCTGGGGCGGGCGTGGCCCGCAGGTGCCTGGCCCACAGACCACCAGTTTGACACCCCTGATCTAAACATTACTTTACTAGCACACGAAAGGGTATTTTATGAGTTTCCACATTCTGTTGAGTCTTCTTTCTTCTGTTGAGTCTTCTTTCTTTGGTATTGATGTGTAGATCAACTTGTGTTGGCCACTCAAGATTTGCTGACATACTTTGGACAGAACCTTTACTCATTCTCCTTTGGTTGCTTGGCGTATTTCTGTAACTATCCCATCAATTTTCCAACTTCGTATTTATCAGAGCGCTGATCTTCTACTGGAGTTCTTGTAAATAGGATATAGCTTGTAAGGTTTCTTGGATGTTGACATCTCCACTGTACTCACTTTCAGTCTGATCTTTCCATCTTTATATGGTCTTCTTTTAATTGGTTTCCATCTGTCCATTAGCATCCTTCTGCCAATAGCTTCATTTCTCTTCAAAGGTTACGTACGTTTTCCTCTTTACACTTTCCAATTATGGCAATCCACTCCCCAACCACAAAGTAGCCCATCTTCCTTAGTCAGTTGCAGATTGAAATTGATCACACATCTCTTCTCTGCATCAGTGGTCAGTGCAGAAACTTAGATAATCATATTAAACAATTGTGTATGAAGTCTAATTTATATTAGTCTGTCATCGACTCCATTATGTGTAAGTACTAAGACAATTAGCTTTTTCCTTCCTTGCCGTGAAAGCAACATTGTTCTCTTTGGTTTTCATTTCCCAGTATAACAGCATGTTCTTCTGGCTGAAAATATCCAGTTCCTGTCCATTTCGATTCACTGATGTCTATGTCAATGTATAGTGGATTTATTTCATATTTCATTGCACTGAGCTTTCAAATCTTCATGCACGTCATATACTTGGAATATCACTTCGAACTCTTTGAACCACAATACAAAAAAGATATCGAGACCAGAGGTGGTATTCAGCAGGTTCTGACCAGTTCTGGAGAACCATGTCAGGGCGTAAAACAGCATCCCTGCCAATTAGAGTGATGGACCGTGCTTTTCTTCTGCTGCATACTTTGATTAAATAAAACCCGGAAAATAAGCTAAGAAATATCTTTTTATTTACAAAAATAACAAAACCTAATGGAACTACATTACCGACAGCTAATCACACACAAAGGCATATATAGAGAGAAGAAATTACAGGAAGTAACAGGAAGTGAAGAAAAAACTTTTGAAGCATGCGCAGTAAATCAGAAATCACAAGACAGTCTTATCTCGTTGCTATGGAGACAAGATAACAAATGTTCTAGCAGGCTCTGGTAATTGCCTGCAAATCTTAGCCTAAAAACTTAGCAGACAAATAAAAAAAAACGTAGTGACAAACCAGTAGTGGAAATTTTGAGTAGTTTGGTGCACATGCGTGCGACCACCAAACCGATAGTGGAACAGGTAGCATCCCACTGCTGATCACACAGTGCCTAGGTAATTTCTAGGATTTATTACCACATGATGAATTGCTGGTTTTTAAAAGAGGAGGAGGAGGGTCTACCAAAGACTCTGAACCATGAAAGCTAACTTCTAAATGATCGCATCTGTAGGATGCTAGGAATACAATGGTTCACATTGACTTGCTATCTATCAAGTCATGCTTGGATTAAAATGTTCCTCCACTTCCAGTATCTTCCTATGGTGCTGCTGCCCAGTATTGATCCTTGCTTGCTTGCTTGAGCTGACTGGTTTGGATGACCTTCAGGCCTTGAGGGACTTTGCCTGGAAGTTGCTTTTTCTCTGTGTCTCTTTTCTTTCATTGGATTTGCAACCAAAAAAGAAAAACCAGGCTTTACTGGGAAAGTTTAAGCAGTGTATTCCTAATGACTGTCCTTGTGTATGGATGGATTGTAATAGAATCACAAATCTGGAAGGAACGTGGAGGTCTTCTAATCCAACCCCCTGCTCAAGCCTATTTCAGACAAATGGATGTCCAGTCTCTTCTTAAAAGCCTCCAATGTTGGAGCACCCACAACTTCTGGAGGCAAGCCACTGGTGAATTGTTCAGAAAAGGCCCATCTTCTAGTTCCTTCCAGCTGACACTCTTTGGCTGACGGGATTTGCAGCATGCCCAATCTGCTCCATCAAATTGGAGAGAGACAGTCCTCCAGTCCCAAGTCATGTAGGGCTTTAAGGGTGCCAACCAGCCTCTTGAATTGCACCTGGAAACGCACTGACAGCCAGTGCAGCTCACGGAGTAAAGGTGTTAACATGTGCCATGTAGCCAGCACCAGGGGTGGGATTCCACCAGTTCTCACCTATTCACTAGAACCGGTTGTTAACATTCTAAGCAGTTGGGAGAACCGGTTGTTAGAAGAAATTACTGGCCTAATCCTGTAAGGAAGGCAGGAAGGAAACATTCTGGTGTTGCTTACAGAATGCCTCTCCATTATCCCTTATTACATTCTTGGCTTGAATAGACTTCCTGTCTCAGGAACTTCTCTGGAGTTTTTTTCCCTTCATTGCTGGTACTTTGCTTGTGTGAAGTGACCATTTAAAGTTACAGTGGCACTGAAAAAAGTGACTTATGACCGTTTTTCACACTTACGACTGTTGCAGCATCCCCACAGTCATGAGAGGCCAGGCGAGGAGGTGCATGCCTCGATGTGAGTGATATTGAGTTGGCCACGCCCAGCCAATAACATGAC